>OMKY01209744.1:0-26989 GCA_900302395.1 Bregmaceros cantori | reverse complement strand
TCCCACTTGAATCTAAATCCCCCTGACCGATTTCACCGTGGCATCCCTGCTCTAGGGCAACCAACTGTTTATACACACCGTCCTATTGCACAGATACTTCATGGTGTTTCCTGACGCTCAACTCCTGCTGCTCCCGCTGCATGCTGGGAACTCCACCTGCCTACCTCATGCTTCGTACTTCTTATCCAATAACATTGCGTTGTGTGATTCTATTGCATTTTTCCCAGTCCGTTTCACACTCGCTACACTGACGACAGGAAATAACCCTATTTGCTAATCTGTACAGTGTGACGAATGCCATTGCGACTCAATGTAACATCGTCTTCCTCGTCTTCCTCCCTGTTTACCAGATAGGTGGTGTTCAATGATGTTCATTCTCATTCTGACGTGTCTATCAACAAATAAAGAGCATTTTGCTACCGGCTGGTTCCTTATTCCACCTACCTCTCCATTATATCCAACAAAATACTCAAGCTCAATTGGTCCGCGGGCCCACTTCTGGATTGAGGATTTAACGAATGCAATGCTCTGCTACAGACAGTAGGCGCCGCCAAAGTATAATACAACTGAAATGGGTGTACAGTATCAGAGCGGACCCTTTGCTGCTCAGGCAATAAAATAAATAAATAAAAAAACTTCGCTGAATGCGGTTTAAAAAAAAAAATCAAAGCGAGAAAATAAAACATAACATGACCTGTTATGTTTTGTGCGAGCCCCTCCTCGGGCCCAATAGCCAGTGTACACACTCTGCCCCAGGCGCAGCACAGCTGATTCCTAAGTAACGGGGCGTGGCTCAGCAAGAATGAAGACAAAGAGTATAAGAATAAATAAATAAACAACAATTAGCAGTGAGCCATTACAATTATTAAGATATTAAAATTAAATTAAATTAATATCCTGAAAGTAATGCTCACTTTCGTCCTTTTTTTGAAGATATGTATTACTCAAACGTGTCTTCGTAAAGTCGTCACTAGGGGGCACTACACCACAGCAATTTAAGACAGCTGCCCCATAGCGCCATAATAGGAAGTCAAGGAATAAAGCTAAATGAAAACAGTTTGTATTTACCATATTAATATCGTGGCGTTTAGAAAAACGTGAGAAACATTAAAATGAAGGTATAAGTTGCCGGAGTTGAAAGTACAATGTTTCAGTCCAAGTAAGCATGCCTGTTTCTAGGATTTTGGGGGCCGTAGGTAAAGGGGTTGTTGGGGCTAGGATTACCACCTTTCAGAAATAAAAATAAGGGACGCCCATACCATTATTCATTTCAACATTAACTCAATGCGACCCCACGTCGCAAAATGTTGAGAAGTGGGAGCCAAACGGCATGGGATTGATGGATTGTCAGTGTGTGAGGGTGTGTGAGAGTGTCTGAAGGCCTGTTTACGCTACAACGAATCAAAAACGTTTTTTTAAATACGTTTTAAATACAGATTTCATACCTGGCGCGTCCAGACACCAGGTGAGAAAAACGAAACGGCTATAAAAACGAAATTGATTCACTTTGGAAGGCGTTTCACTTTTTTTACGTTTTTGTGCCCCAAAAACCTTGTAGATCTGGATGATCCATGCAAACGACAGTGAAAAAAAAACGTTTTTCACTATAGTGTGGAGTCTGTGGACACCACTTGAGAGTGTGTGAGGGAGAGAGATAGTGTGTGTGTGTGTGTCTGTGTGTGTCTGTGTGTGTCTGTGAATGTGTGAGGGAGAGGTAGAGAGTGAGAGAGACTGGGGTAGAGTATGCGAGACTGTGTGGGGTCAGACCGCCGGATTAATATGAAATGTATGAAATTGAAATAGGCTGCGTTAATTGTGCACCATCCTCACACACTACATTGTGTGCGTGTATATGTGTTTATGTGCTGTCAGTAGCAGAGAGAAAATACGGGACGAACAGCGTCCCTTATCAGTTCGACACAGGATGCGCATTTTAACTTCCGAATATGGGACAATTCCGTATTTCATGGGAGAGGTGGCAACCCTAGTTGGGCCCTTAGGGCCTTTTTTGGACTTTTTCCTCCACTAGAACATGTTGTATTTCCTACATCCAATTTTGTGCATTTTAATCAATTAGTGGCAAAGTTTTCTTTGATTTTCTCCTCCGCATAAACATTTATTATAAAGCTACTTAAAATCACCATTGCTGTTGAATAGGTACTTTGACGTCCTTAGGGGCCTCCTCCTACTCAGGGGCCCTAGGCAATTGCCTACCTTAACGCAACGGACCTGCAAGTAAGTATTTTTAAGTGCTCATGAAACATAACCAAGCCAAACCAAACGAAACGCGCGTTCGAGCGATGCATGGACAATTCTTTTGGTTTGGCTCACCAGGCTACATGGAACATAGATAGTCCCCTATGTTACCTGGTTTAATCTGTCGGGGAATGCGCGTGAATTCCTCCCTCTACCAATGACTGTCTTTACCTTTGATCAATAATTGATTCATTCCAAGAAACCTCAGCCGGGGAAATCCCAAATAGTTCAACATAATTTCCCCACAATTAACAGAACGTGACAATTTAGTTTACAGAGTCATTCAGGGCAACAAAGGTAATATTTGGGCACGGTGGGGTGGGCTGGAATGTGCACCTGGCAGTATAAGCTATTGCACGGTGACGTCACGGCTTGGTGCCGGCAGACATTGTGGTGGTATCATCGCGGTCAGATGAACGGTCACAGAGCGATATTTGCATAACATTGCCTGTTTAAAAGCCTTCTATTATTGACACGCCTGTTTCTAGGATTTTGGGGGTCCTAGGCAAATGGAGTTGTTTTGGAGGCGGGGTCTGGGGGTCCTTCACCAAAAATTGTGTGCGTTTCCTTCATGCAATTTTATCAATTTGCGACAATGCTTTCTTCCAATTGTGTTTGTGTTCTGTGTGTGTTTTGTTTGTGTATGTCTGTGTGTGTGTGTGTGTGTGTATAAGATTTCCCCCGGGGCATCCAGCAAATGCGACAAACATTTGGTAAGAGGTCAAGGGACCAGCCTCACTGAATGCAAAGGCCCAGTGTCTCTCAAGAGACCAGCCTCACTGAATGTGCGTTTTGTGTGTGTGTGTGTGTGTGTGTGTGTGTGTGCTGCCTGTGTGTGTGTGTGTGTGTATATGTGTTTTGTGTGTGTGTGTTTTGTGTGTTACCAGTCTCCACACAAAAACTAAAGCAGGCTTGACCCCAAATGAACTTACTTGCTCGTCACTTAGCACATTCAGCATGTGACCATTGTCCGTGTATACCAATAGATACAGGTGTGTATTGTTTCACTACCGCTGTGCTGGCCAAGTGGACACTTAGATATAACAGTGATGGAGATATATGGACATTGTTGTCAATGAAAACATGGGCTGTGGTTGCCGGTACAACAATCCTAACCAGGTTGACTCATCGCTGCTTGTGTACAAGTTAAAGGGACAGTCAAAAGACGCCAATCACGGAAAACAATTGAAAGCGAAGTTATAAGCCGAGCGTAACAATATTTCTTTTGTTCAACTTGAAACACTGTATTTAATGACTTAAACACCCGCTAATGACTTCAGCTCAATGGACCAACTTTTCAGCAGGCATCATTTTGAGCAATGAGTTTAAGCTATTGTAGGCTCCGCCATTTTGTTGTGTTCTCATCATCATCATTATCATCATCATGTCCCGTCCCCATGATGGGGATTGGATGCCACAGCACGCCAATCTTTTCTGTTTTGAGCTCTTCTTACTGCCAACTTAACCTGTTTTTATCTTGTTTTAACTTGTTCCTATTTGTTTTCGATCTAAATAAGGCCCCTAACAGAGTACATGTACTCCACCCACGGACATCTGGGTGAAATATAGCAACAAAGCCTGTCTGGTACAACCATCTTCTCATATCGCATATCTTGTGCTGAAATGTTTAATGGCTCTGTACAGTCTGTCCTAAAATAAAATTCATTCATTCATTCATACGTGAGGCCTGTCCACTGGCAGATGTTGTTTGCCCACGACAATCTTGGTCGTCCTCTGCACCTCTTCCCATCAAGTTTTCGAATCAGTAGAATTCTCTGGAAACTTTCCTTCCTCACGATGTTACCAAATAATTTCAAACATTTGGTTTGGATAATATGAAGAATGCACTGTATTGACTGTAAATAGGCTGGACATTCTGCCACGCTGAGTTTGGAATTGTGACATCACAATGACTATGCTGTTCTGTATATGGTCAGTCCTATCCTGGCAAGCCAGAACCAACGCATCGTCCACGCATCAATGGCAAATAGAACGAACATTGGGTCTGGTGTCGAGCGTATCAAAAAAGGTATTAATTTTGAAAAAGTTATCCAATCACAGCACAGTAGGCGGAGCAAGTGATGCTAGACTCGAGCCACGCTCTCTTGGTCACATAACGTACCAAACTCCGCCCATCACAGAAAGAACCGGCACAACGTGGCTCTTATTGGCCGGTTTTTAAACTGATAATCTGATTCGTTGGACTCGCTCGACACCAGATCCAGTTCATTCTAGTTGCGTGCAATGCGTGGATGATTAGTTGGTTCTGGCTTGCTGACCCCAGTACTTACTTGCGTTCCTGTTAATATGGTCTATCGGCAGACATAACACATTTCCGGATAAGCCCCACGGGAGCTTAAACGGCAATGTGAGAAATGTACCCAAACCCCACTATATATCGTCGAGCCATCGAAATATTCATGACCATAAAAATTGTACTTTACACCAGTGTTGGGCAAGTTCAAGATTCAAGAGGAACTAGTTCAAATTTAAGTTCACTCCTTGTAAATGAATTTGTTCATTCATAGGTCATCATTTTGACCTATGAACAGATGGTTCCCCAAATTTAACTTTGTAGTTATTTTTACGTTGCTGTCAGCTATAATTTGTTAAAATTATTGACAGCGTACAAGCAGAACATTGTGTTAGATCAGCAGCTGCGTCAGATTCTCAGTGGCGGACAGAAACGGTACAGTTTGGAAATAGTTTTTTGCTTTATCGCTGCCTTATTGTTTGGAAGACTTTTGAAATCTGATGTGAACTAATTTTGAACTCTGTTGTCACAAACCCGGCAAGGAGTACAACAAAAGAGGGTAACACGCAGGAGTAACCAATCAAAATGATGTTTAATTAAAATTAAATTAAATTCAAAATGATTCAAGTCAAATAAATAAAATATGTAAGATGTGAATGGCAGCAATCTGTGGTGTGTGTGAGATGTTGGTTGCAGTGGAAGAATGGTGTGGTGCATGTATGAAGTGGCTCCACTACAGGTGGAGCCACTCAGCCAATCACCTCCCCCACCCTGCTCTGCTACCTGTTAGCCAAACAGGCTAGTAAGCATGATGGGGGACATCACACTGTTCATTCTCCTAAAAAAAGTGATCAAGCATAATTGAACAAGTTTCTTTGAACAAGTTCGGGTACGACACTGCTTTACACAATTTTATGGACAAACGTATGACTGGCAACCGTAATGTATAAAAATAGGGCTGTTGCACGGTGACGTCACGGCTGGGTGGCGGTAGACATTATGGTGGTATCATCGCGGTCAGACAAACAGGCAAAGAGCGATACAATGCATAACACTGCCCATTTAAAAGTCTTCTATTTTTGATTCATCCATGGTAATATGCTATCAATCGCCAGCAAATGGCAGCCTAAATATGTTCATTGTATTTTCCCCTATATAATGGATGTGAAGTGCTAAGGTATACCACTTACTGCTACGTTTTGTAGTTTAGGTAATTTTTAATGCGTCTTCCAATGCATCATGATTTATATTGCTATATTGTACATCGATGCTCACTGGTTTTCGCGGTGCATTGTGGGATACTTTGAGTGCACTATACACAGGGTACATGGAGCATTCGGACACCCCTACAAATGGCACCCCATATAGTGGAATATAGAGGGAATAGGGAGCGATTTTGGACGCAGTCAGTGTTTCTGTTATGCAAAGACATTTAGGAAATGTTAAATTGTCTTGGGGCGCACATTCAATCCAACCTTTATGTACTGCCAAGTGGACGACAGCTGTCACAACAGCTACAGTAAATGAAACGGGATCTTTAGTGGTATCTCTATAGACAACGCCGGCCCCTGCTGTACGGGAGGCGTATAGGGGGTGCGTCGGGGCTCTGTGAAAGACCTGGTGATTGCAGCGGTGATGCTCCAGTGGATAATCTGTGGCCGTAGCCAAAACAAATCACGCACATGTCATTCAAGATGTTCCACAAGATGTCCTCACGTTTACACCTCCCATAGCTCATCCTCCCAAACTGGGTGGACACCTAGAGACCAAGGCTTTGAACCAGCTCAAGGAACAAGAACAAAAAACGGTAACCTTTTGTGTTTTCCGGGGAACAGAAACAAAACTGGAAATATTATTATTTTTTTGTTCAGGAACAGGAACATTAAAAAAAATAATGGTAACCGGTTAATACCGGTTTAATTTCATTCCTGGTCTTTCCCTTAGGTGTCCGCTGCTCTGCCAGTCTCTGCCACCGCGCACATTCCCTTCCCAGCCGCGCCCGGGTGAAAGACGAGAAGCCTGTTTTTTCTGTCCGAAAGAGCTTTTTACCTAATGAAAAACAATAACATGTGTAAAACTGTAACATGTATGTAATACTTTCTTTTTACATTGGACCATGTTCATTTTTAAAAATATGTTGATCATAGGGCTTTTTCTGTGATTTGGAGTGTGAAAATATCATGTGGAGTGACCTTGATTTCTGTTTGGACAACTTTTAAATGATATTGAAAAACATTTAATGAATGTTTTTAAAATGTGTATGAATCCTTGAGACTATTGAATAGCCTTAATTGCTTCAATTGCCTGTTTCTCATCATTTGATATGACCAAAGATTTACAAAAAATGAAAGGAGACATGAGTATTGCTTTTTAGTTAATTTAACTACTTATACTCATTATATTATAACTTATTTAAGGAAATCCGTTAAATTTGAGATAAATTACAGTTGCCCCAAATTACATTTTCAAGGCCTTTGCCCTATTCATTTGAGTTTTAAAACACTAAAATAAGTTATAGAAGTTATAAGTTATAAAATACATATATGTGTACATTACATTACAAATATTTGGGAAATGGCCAAATATGTTACTATTTCAAGTTTTTTTTAAAAAAATGAGCCACTGAAATACCTCAACGTCTTTGACCCGCCTGTGTCAACTGGGACATCATATCAAGTAGGACATCATATCAAATAGGACATATCTAATCATGTTTACTCTGTATTTCTGTGTGGCTAAATACAATCAAGTAAGGCTGCAACTAATGATGACTTTGATCATTGATTAATCGCCCATTTTTACTGTCAATTAATTGGTTCATTTTTCAATTCAAATCGATTTTTAGTGTGAATTATTATTAAACGTTTGGAATATTAATATTGAAACTTTTTTGCTGTTTTTCGCTATCTCCACTCATTGCTAACATTTCCATCATGCTAAATTATAACATTGGGTTTTCATCTAAGCTTAGGTGTTTATTGTATTAGGGCCATGACACTGGGAATGGAGACTGACATGACACAAATATTAAACACGTTTGAGCGTAAGATCGGCCAAACAAGGAAACGATTAATCACTGCCGATTAATCGATTATGAAAGTACAGCTGTATTTAACTTAATGTTTAATGTTCACTTTGCCACGTGGGTTCAATGCTTCCATACCTCAATCCTCCCCCATCTCCAGCCCGACCCCACACAAAGAACACACACAACGCTGACAAAACCTCAGTCACGCACTTTCAAAGACGACTCTTGTCGTTGGAGCTGGGTGCAAAGCACCTTCGTCATACAATCAGGACGCCTATCTTGGCAAGTCCATCAAAACAAACCATTGACGTTCGCCCGCGGCCATGGCTAAGTGAAGAGTGCCATTGCTAAAACGTTGAGGTATTAGTCTTATCATGTTTTCCCAACGAGTCACGATTTGCCGAATACACATTGTATCATTTTCCAATTCATCAAAAGTCATCTTACCAGGTTCTCCAATGATCAGACGGTGTGGATTTATTCACTAGGGTTTATTAAGGATACTTCAGGACAATTCAGCAATCGGCACAGGCAGTTTCAGAGTACAGTAAAATTTCATATGTTTCAACATGTACAACTCTAACAGATATGATATGTCATATTCAAATTTCTCAATACCCAGTCATTGTACCCACAGTAATAGGTTGTACAGCTAATTACCGTAGACATTCGACTGCTTATCAAGTACCCTGTGGTGGAATGTCTGGACAGTCATGTTGCTCTAACTCCTATCCCTATATATACACGACATATAGCTCTAACCCTACACACGTGCACGCACGGATCTGTCGCTATCGGAATGTCGGCACTCCCTGACCGAAATGTGGGCTAATCGGAATGCTGGCGTTGGCGCTAAGTGTGCGGGAACATTGCAGTTCCGAATGAATTGCGGTAGATGATCGGAGTGGAGACATCTAAAATGGGGCGTGCTTCCTCATGCGTTGTGTGCACTTACATTTTATCGATCCGCTTATTTTGTTAGGGTTTTGGAGGGATCCTAACAACGTATACAGGGGCACAAAGCTCGGTTAAAGGTAACTGCTGATAAAAGGAATCTTTATTATAGACTGGAAATGATAGGCCTGTTCGGAGCCGCATGGCCTGGCTTTTGTCTGCGGCTAATTGTCCTGGAATGTTTGTTTAGACTCGTCCACTGCCCGGAATCTTCTGGGTGGAATTTTAACGGTAGCAGCACCGACCGGGGGAACTTGTGTCACTCGCAGCGAACCGTTTCAGTGCGTTGCTGGCTCACAGCCAGTCGTGTAATTGGAATACTGTTGTTCGCGGTGCAGCTGGATAATGTATTCTACATGTTATTGGTGGCTACGTGCCTGCATTCCATAGCCTCTGCCGAAATTAATTTTGGTGTATAATTGGCCGTTATGTAAAGTGCCAATCCATAAAAACAATCCACTTATTTTGTTACGGTCCCTCCAAAACCCTAACCCCAACCCTAACTGGAACCCTAAACCTAACAAATAAGTGGATCGTGTTTGGCTTTCAAACTTTATCCAAATGGAGTTATTTCGGAAGTGGTATAATATGGTTATTATAGATAGAGAGATATCAACCCCGAAGTGAAATCTATGGTTTGGTTTTAATGCCATATGGAAAAGTTTGCCCCTCCCCTCCTTCTCAAGATGTTCGTTTATAAATCATTGGTAGTTTGGCTAAGCAATTTCAGTTGAATTTATCATCGAGCAGACAAACACTGTGATATTTGAGAACTGAAATTAACCCTAGTTAACTCGTTTCAGATTTGTATTGTTAGTTGTATTGTTTGTAACATGCACAACTAGGGTGGTTTTAATAAATGAGTTTTATTTATTTACTTTATTTGTGTGTTCATTTTTCACAATTTTATTTTTAAATTCACTACAAAAACCTTTTTTAATTTCTCTAGTGACTCGGTAGGTGATAGCTGAGGTGATTCTGGGAGGGGAAAAAAACACAGATACGTATGGCAATTTTATGTCTTATAGGTTTTATCCAGAGTTATTTGAAGCAAAGAGCTAAAAGCTAAAAGCGTGTCTGAAACAGACCTAGCCTTCCCAGAGTTAAGTTCATAGGATTTACAGAACGTCTGCAAGAATTACTTAAACAAAATTAGGAAAGTGCCTAAATGTGTTGTTTTATTGATTTGAAAAGCTTTAGCACCAATTATTGGAACAAATAAATTGTTTGGTAAGCTGTTTGACCTTTGACCTACACCCACAAATGAAGGCTCCTTAAGCTGACCAGGTGGAAGTTGTTCTCCTCTTTGCACCTTCTCAACATAGGAGCCTCAAAACAACTGTCAAATTACCTGAAAACAAAAATTGTTAAAAGTCAAAGTTTATGGGAGAACAGTTCTAGTTCAATTCTAGTTCTAGATTGTTAAAAACAAATGTTGAGAACAGTCAAACTCAACCCTCAGACTGCGTGCCACTGAGCGTCAATCAACTATTCAGCTCACCTTGCACAAGATGCCGTATGGAAGACTAATGCGGAAGAAGCCTCTTGTGCACACATGCCTCCACCAGTGTTACGATCACAGATGGCAAATAACAAAGTACAAACACTTAAGTACTGTACTTAAGTAGAATTTTCAAGTCTCTGCACTTTTTTATTGTACTCAGTAGATTTTTAATGAAAATATCAGTACTCTTTACTTCTACTTCTTACTTTTACCAAAAACAGTGTGGATGAGTCAGCAGTCACTGAGTAAAGTTCCAGTGTGCCATCCAAGAAAAATATCACCTGTAAAGTGTTATATAGGCATATGAGGAATGTTTTAAATGTTTGTTTCAATGTTTGGCAGCGTGATTAATAAACCTTAAGTGAAGTAAATTAGGTTAGGTTGTTACAAAAAATGACATTGAAAAACTTACATCACTATATATAGAATTTGATTTTTTGTAATTTGTACTTTATACTTTCAAAGATACTTTTGTGTAAATTTTAGAGCCTGGACTTTTTACTTCCCAAACTACTTTTTGAGTACATTTCTCAGCCTGTAATTTTTACTTTACTTGAGTAGATATTTGGATCAGTACTTTGTAGTCGTATTCAAGTTGTTGTTTTTTTCTCCACAAATGTATTTTACTTTTACTTTGAAACCTGGGTACTTTTTCCATCTCTGGTTACAATTCAAACACTGAATATTGTTTGGATCCAGAGAAATGAAGAGAGACAGGGTTAAAACCCCTTTGGTGAGACAATATAACAATTTTTGTCTTCATGGCAAAACATAAAATGAATCCAATAGCTTTTTATAACCCACAATTTAGGCCCACACAATTTTTTTCTGCCTACGCCCCGTCCCTAATGATTCAAAAACCTAGAAAAAAATCCCTTGAACCTAACGACCTTTGGTCCGTGTGACGAGAGTCGTTCTTTGTGAGTTGGTACAAATGTCAATTAGCTTGGTATGTGGGCGTCACACAGCAGAATGTGGTGTTCTTGTCCGTGTGCAGTGAGGTTATGTATTCTGTGGTTATTTTTAGTGGCTGGGGTGATACACATGTTGTGTTGTCTTTTCTCTGCTGTCTTTCTGTGTGGCGACATTAGCTAAAATCAGAGTGCAAAATTCAGGGGGGGTCCGACCCGCTGTCCCGCATTAGGAAGCTGCAAAAAGTGCCCACATTAGGGCAATCCACCCAACTTGTGTGCTTTATGACATTGCTTAAATATGAAATGACAATAAACTCCGGCATCCAGCAGTGTGTTGCCATGTCTACCGTTGTTATCTTCTCTCTTCCACATGCTTGATATTCTCCCAATTAATCAGGAGGTGCTCGGGGGGTGTTAATCGCTTCTCGTAATCTGACACAATGTGAGACTCACAATCGGCCCAAAATTTGGCCCGATCTCAGGAATAAATGATTATAGTCTTGTAGTGTAGTTGCCTGTGTAAAGTCATGGTAGTGGACGGAAGTGGCTAAATCGAACATTAATGAATAAATGGAACGAGTTGCACAGATTATTGAATCATGCGTTTGTGGGGCACAGATCCACACTAGAACATTTGGGTGTGGAATAGCACACTGCATGTTACCACCATCCTTTTTAAATAGCGCAGTAGGTGTGTGCTCCCACTGAATAGTCATGTAAAAAAATAGTTAAAGACACGGCAAAAAAAATGGATGGCGTTCAGTCTATAACTTTAACCGGAACTACAAGCCAAACTCATCTATAGTCGCACGATTGGAGAATCGTGGCAAATTGGGCCGAAAATTGCGCAGTGTACGCCCGGCTTAAGCTGAGCCTTTACATTAGGTGAGGCCGCCTTTTAATTGAAGAGGCACGGATTGTAATTGTAAGGGCTAAGAAACAACTAATTTCGGCTAAGAAAGCTTAGAGATTTATGCTGATAATCAAACGCTCAGCTCACTAGACTTAGCTCACTTCATCCGAGGGTCTGGTGCCACAACACAAGGGATCCATTGTGTATGGACCCAATGCTAGTAGAATTAACCTGGTCCATAAGCCCAAGGCGCAGACATGGAGTCAAAGTTGACATTTACATACAAGTATGCACTCTCTAAGCTATGCACTATACATGTATACATTTTGAAATATTTATATAAAATCATATTAGAGCTAAAATAGATTAATTGATTAATCCATAATAATCAATTACTGAAATAATCACAGAAAAAAATATAATCGATTAATTGGCAGTGATTCATCATTTCCTTGTTTGGCCCATCTTCCACTCAAACGTGATTAATATTTGTTGTTCCCAATGCCAGTCTCCATTCCCAGTCCCAAAATATATTAGCATAATACTATATATTAGCAAAATACAGTCATTCATTCTCCATATTAAGTTGTGGTGTGATACATTCTACAATAGACTCACAGTTCTGAAATAACTCCATTATGATAAAGTTTGAATCCCAAAAATGATCTGCTTATTTTGTTAGGGTTAAGTTAGAGTTTTGAAGGGACCCTAACAGAATAAGCAGATCGTTTTTTTGGATTCGCACTTTACATCACGGCAAATTATGTGCCAAAATTCATTTCAGAATGCAGAGGCTTCGGAATGCAGGCGTAACCCTTTAAAAGCACTCTGTCTTCGACCATTACTGGGCTATGCACACGAGTCAGTTGGTTTGCAGGTCGTTTGGTGGCTCCATACGCTGGGTTCTCTTGGCAGCTGAACCTCACGGTGGTGATAGACGCGCTGATGGATCTGTGGTCCGAACCTGGGCCGCTGTCACATTCCATCGGGGACTAGAACCTTCCAGCGCTGACACATTCCAACCTGAGCGTACAAAAGAAGTTCAGCTTTTAGCTTGTGCCAATGCTCACAAAGAGCTGTTGTCTCGCTGCTCCGAGACAAACCCCCCGAGGCCAACAGCTGCCAAGGCTTTGGGGATGAACGGCCCACGGCCCGCGCTGCTGTCCTGTCGTTCCTCCACTGACATCTAGGCGGAACGTGGACCACATTTAGATTCGAGATTCATTTTAATTCTCCATATTGCATGTACATGACAGCAGTACACACAGGGAAATTTAGTTGGGCATGAAATCTCTCAAGATCAACAGGCAATGAACAAGGTCAACACAAAAAGAAAGAAAAGCATAAGTTATGAAGTGGCATTGACATAGAATCAGCACATGTAACATGTCAACACCTCAAGCAGGGCTACCCTTCAGTAGCATCACTGCGTGTGGGAAGAAACTGTTTCTCAGTCTACAGGGCTCTGTAGTGCCTTCCCGAGGGAAGGAGGGAGAAAAGGTGGTGCTCGGGGTGGGAGGGGTCCACTACGATGTTTTTGGCCCGGTTCTCCACGCTGTCCAGGAAAAGGTCCTGAATGGAAGGTGGGGATGACTTTCTCCACCATTCTGACAACCCTCTGCCATTGTCAGAACCAAATCTGAATCGGTTTTGTTCACCACGTTTGCATATGGAAGCAATACACACAAATACAATTTGTCAAGTCAAAAAATGAAGTAGACTCTGCAGTAAGTGCACATAATGATAATATTATTCTATTAGATTTCATTTCGCATTGCATTGTTGGGCAAGTTCACTTTCAACATGAACTTGTTCAAATTTCAGTTCAGTCCTTATAAGTGAATTTGTTCATTCATCGTTTTTAGCTCATCATTTTGAACTATGTTTGAACAGGTGGTTCCCCAAAATGAACTTTTTAGTTCTTTGTTAGCTCTTTTTTTACGTTGCTCTCAGCTATAATTTCTCAACATTATTGACAGGGTACAAGCAGAACAAAAGACAATATTTAACTGTTTTAACGCTGGGTTAGATTCTCAGAGGTGGATAGAAACGGTGCAGTTTTGAGTGTTTTTTGCTTTATTGCTGTGTTATCGCTCGGAAGGGTTTTGAAATGTCATATGAACTAATTCTGAACTTGCATACAGCTCTGTTCAATAACCTCCAAAAAGAGTGCATTCACAAATATACGTTATAATTGAACATCTCGTTCGGGGATGAAGTTCTCTGCAGCACCTACGGAGGCTCCACCGGGCACACTAAATTGACTTGCATTTTTCTCGCTCTCTCTGAAATTGCAAGAACAAAAAACGCATGTGTATAGTAATCATTGTGATGTCATTAAGAGGACCGGCCATTCCAGTGAAAGACAACAGATTGGTAATTACTTGTAATAATGTATTATGAAAGGCATGATTGCAAATAGCATGCAGAATGCAATTATGATGTACAAATGATATGTTGTTAAATACATCATATCCAGTACATAACTACCTGAAAAATGCACTTTTAAAATGCAACTTTGCATGTGGTGTACATTGCACTGCTCTAGAGGGAATATCTATACATTTGAGGATGCCTCAAATTGCATTGTTGCATTCATCTCGTTGACACGATGCATATAATCATCATCACTCCCGTCGTTTGGCTGACCACTGAGGACTTTGCAACCTCTCTAAGCTCTCTCCATCTCTCTCTGTCTTGAGCCACTCACATGGTGTCACTCAGCCTGCAACTTGTCCACTCTTGGATGTTATCTTCCCATCACAGACACTATGGTGGTATCATCACGGTCAGGCGAACAGACAGCGAGCGATGTTTATTGCATAACATTTTCCGTTCAAAAGTCTTCTATTATTAATTTATCCATGGTAATATGATATCAATTGCAGGAGATGGCAGCTGAACTACGTCTATTGTATTTGCCCCTATATAATGGACTTGAAGTGGTAAGGTATACCAGATATTTATTGTTCAATTGCATTGCTTAGCAGCCAGATATAAAACTAGAATAATTTTGGCCTCACGGGTGCTAAAACCTTGATTTCTCTAAGGTGGAAACACCCTGACCAACTTAATATCAATCATTGGATGTTATGTTATCTGGACATTATTTATCTGGAGCAGTCAACAGCTAGAGTTATGGGTCTCAGGGAGCAAAACATTTCTTGCTGGGTCTCAGCTGCTAAGGAACTGAAAAAACATATTTAGTACTAATATTTACAATGAAATGTCCAGAAAGGGGGCTTGTTAAGTGTGTTTTTGATTTGTTGTTGTATTTTAAGGTTTCCCCTGGGGTGCCCAGCAAAAGCGACAAGCTTCGTGACAAGAGTCCGAGAGAGATAAAGAAACCAAGGCCCCACCGATGTAAGGGCCCTGGTTCTAAATCCCCGCGTCCGCCACGGCTCTTAGCACCCCAAGGTTAATGCTTGGGCCGACGACTGGCTGAATCAGCACCCAAAAGTGTCGGAGGGGGACCTCAACAGCACAGTTAAAAACACAAACTCTGTGACATCACAAACCTGCATGACCAGAGCTACACAACATCACAAACCTCTATGACACCAACACCTTAAAACTCACTCTGGGTAAAATACCCCACCCCCGGCCCTGTGTGAATGCTGTAAACCTGTTTCCAGTCAGTTTTTGCAGAAATTTGGAGTCCAAAATCCGGGGCCTAAAATCAATGTGTTCGCATCGTCAGTGGTTCAGAACGACTTCTTCGGACGTTTCAACCTCAAACCAGACGTCCTCCATCGTCCTGTGGGTTCCAGGGGGTGATCAGCCCATCTGGTGCGAACACCTCTGGCCAATCAGCCTAAATGATTCACAGTAGACCAAAACACCTTGAGGTGCAATTTAGTGTATTGTCACTGTTCGGTTTGTTGATGCCGTGATTGTGTTTTGTATTGTCTGTTTTTTGTTTGTTTAGATAGGGTGGATTGCCCTAGAGTGGGCCACTGCCTAATGTGGGACACCTAAGTCCCAGTATCTCTGGCTCCTCCTTAAACTAATGAATGTCAGTGATACTATGGTAAAAGCAAACTATGATAATGTGGATTAAGTTCAGGCAGTTAGGCAGTTGCAAAAGAAACACCACATTAGGGCAATCCACCCTTGGTTGTGTGAAAAATAAAAAATGTGATTAAAAAAAAACATTTAAATTGATTTTAAAAACTTTCTTTTTTTTAAAGTTTTTTTTTTAGCGCAAGCACCATTTTTTCATTCTTCATTGAGAGAGATAGTGACAGAATTAAATCAGAGGGAGAAGAGTTGGGAGGTGGGGGAGACTTTGCTGAAAAGGCGGACAGGGGATTTGAACCTGCGGCACTGCTCGACCTATGGTCCGGAGGGCGCGCTCTCTACCCGCTCGGCTACCGTGTGCCCCAATTTTGCAACCTTTCTGTGGGAGATTGCGGGGATTACATAACAACAGGAACTATTATGTAAGAAAATCACGGGTGTTTTCTGCTGACGCGGCGGTATTGTTAGCTAATAAAGCAGTCATGACTCCTGCTGCCGCCACTGTCGGCGCCTCACAATGAACAGTCGGCTTTATTGTCTTAATGCCTCGACAGAGGCACACGCAGAATAACGCTTCATCGCTGGCACCGTGCCAGGGATTTAACACATTACAGTAATAACAATCTCACAGATTATAGTAATATGACACATTCCTCAGGGTCTGGTATGAGGGGAGTGTGTGTGTGTGTGTGTGTGTGTGTGTCTGCATATGCAAGTGTAAGAATTTGATTGTGCTGTAGGAAGTGGGGGGGGGGACCCACCATTCCGAAAATGACTCCATTCCAATCATCTGACCATCCTGAAAACAATATGCTTTTTTCGTTAGGGCTAGGGGGTTGGTTAGGGATCAGGGGCTAGGGTTTTGGAGAGTCCCTACCAAAATAGGTGGATCGTTTTTTTGGGGTTTACACTTTACATCACAGCAAATGACATGGCAAAAGTATTTTCGGAATGCAGAGGCTGTGTCCGAAATCGCTCCCTATCCCCCATATAGTGCACTATATGGGGTGCACGCCATTTTGTAGTGGTGTCCGAATTCTCCTTGTGCCCTAAATAGTGCACTGAAAGAATACACCGCAAAAAGTAGTGCGCATCAATGTACCCTAGACGGAGCAATGTAACCCATAATGCGTTGCGAGCTATATTAAAAATAACCTAAACGGGAGTAAATAGTGACCAACATTTACTCCCAACTTAGTGACTTTTTGTGATGGTTGTTGAATTTTATAATTATATTTTTTATAATTATATATTTTATAATAATTTTGACAGCACCAACTCTAGTGTCCGAAATGACGACCGTTGCTGTTGAGTGCACTATAAGTCAGTGCACTGTGTGGGGAGCAGGGAGTAGGGAAAGATTTCGGACGCAATGAGAGGAATGCAAGTGTGTAAGCGTGGAAAGTATATAGGATTCACTCTGCAATAGAGCCGCGAACCGATTAATCGATGGTAATCGATTATTGAAATAATCGCCAACTAATTTGATAAGTGATTAATCGGGAGTAATTAATAATTTCTATTTTGTTGTTATGGCCCTTATTCCACTCATTTCCACGAAACATGTTGTATACATGTTGTTCCCGATGCTAGCCGGCATTCCCAACATCATAGCCCTGCATAAGTTAGCCCGGAAGAGTCCATGCAAATGCTAAAAAATTAAAATGTTAGCAATGAGTGGAGTTGGCGAAACAGCAAAAAGTTAGCAATATTAATATTGCAAACTTTAATAATAATTAATATTCCTCATACATATCCTTTAAAACAACAAGGTCCGCGAGTTACCTTGACCCAGGAAAAGGTTGGTTTGGGTTTTGGTTTGGTTTTTAATTATTTGTTATGGACATCACATGATACATTGGACAAACCAGATGCACCACATGAGTGTTTGTAGCACGAGTGCTAATTTTCAACACCAGTCCACAGGAGGCTATACCAGTTAGAACCAGGAGTGGGAACATTATAGACAAATATACAGATACAATGAATTAAAATATAAACTAGTGTAGAGGTATGTGTGTAAAGGAAGGACACAGCCTCTATCATAAAAAGCTCTTTATTCTTCAAGAGTCAAAACAGAATGAGAATGGACCAAGACATACCCTGTGTCTTGGCAGACAGTGCTGTGGGTGTGTCTCTGACATCACAATGCTGTGTCTTGGCAGACAGTGCTGTGGGTGTGTCTCTGACATCACAATGCAGTTATGGAACTGGATGACACAGCGTGTCACAGAGTGTCAAGTGTGCATAGAATTTCCCCTAGAATTGCGAACCGCTACACTAGCATCAATTAAAATATATAAAATCAATCAATACTAAAGGAAATACAAGTATCGATAAAAACCCAAACATGATCCTTCAAGTCATTAGGACAGAACTCAACTCAACTCAACAGATTTTTATATAGCGCCAAAATCACATCCGAAGCTGCCTCAAGGCACTTCACAAAAGTGATTACGTTTTTAGATTCAGATTTAAGGAATATAGCAGCTATTTACCTAACTACCTTTCAACTTTGATTTCCCAGTTAAGGACAGTAATTTGGGATTGGTTACAGAACTCCTTTAACGGAGGACTGGAAAGAAGAGAAAAGAAAGAAGAAAAAGGACATCAAGAATTTCAATTAGTCTTGATCTCGGCCTAGTTGAAAAAATTACCTATTGTGCATGTGTACAACGTTGATTTGATTCCAGCCATGATTTCAGTCCTCTCTTAAATACATTGCTATCCGTCTCTAGTTTTAGCTCAGCTGGTATAGAGTTCCAGAGGTTTGCCCCCTTGATAGACAAGGCCGTCTGTCCAAATGTGTTCCTGCATGTGGGAACAATGCTATCACCATTTGTTGTTGTTCTACGGGTGTTCTGGCGTCTACTGACCAGTGCTGAAAACAGGGGTGCAGTAAGTTTGTGTAGACATTTTAAAAAACAAATGAATGTTACAATACAATATAAAGTTTTCAAAACTAAAAAGATTGTGTTTTATTAAAATCAGGGCTCTGAACCGGTTCAAGGAATGAAAACAGAAACCGAAAACGAACATAATTTTACGAGGAGCGAAAACGGAAAAAGATATCTTTGACTGTTCAGGAACAGAAACGGAACGTTATGAAATCCACAAAACCGGTTAAAAACTTTTTTTTTTCGTTCTCTATATATTTTAACATATCCTTTGTCAGGGAGAACATCCACTTTCACTGTCTTTTGTCAAGCCCCATGCATCTGGGGCTCCATCTTGTGGACAGATCAGGAAGCGAATGTAATGGCGTTTTAAAATAGGGTTTTCACGTTAATACAGTTACACTGATGTTTGGAAGTCTACCAAATATATTTTGGATAAACTATATCTACAACTAACAAAAAATCTTAACTTTGCACAAAATAAGGAACTTTAAGAGCGAACAAAATCTTTGCGCTCTGAACCGGTTCAAGACCGATATTTTGGTGGCGGAACAGTTCCGAGAACGAAGACATTAAAGATAGGCATGCCTGAACCGTTCGGAACAGAACTTTTACAAAATAATTTCGTTTTCAAGCCCTGATTAAAATACTGCAATGATGCCATCTCATGGGATCCTGATCCATGATTTTTATTGCCTGTTTGTAGATTGATGAGATTGGTTTTAGGATAGACTGAGAGTGAAAAGGTTAATAACCTGTGATATATTGTTGCTCTCTCTACATGGACAGATAATCTTGCCGGTTCAGGGTGAATCTTCTCTGTGGTGTGAAAGCCACAGATGTTTCTTGAACATTTCGTAACTTCCGCCAGACAGCAGAGGACACTGTTTTTTACGGCAGAGGAGCTTGGAACAGGATGTGTTGTGGCTAAACATCATCTCCATGGTTCCACATAGAAAGGGTCATAGCCGTTTCAAACACAACCCCCACTTCCGACTCCCTCTCTTAAGGTGCATTAAGACAGACAGAACTTAACTGGTTATACATTAAATGACCACAGACTAGCAATTGAAACAGGTCGACACAGACAGACATGGCGCCCTAAAAGGAACGGAAAATGCACACTCTCCAAGGAAAGTTAGAGGCAGAGCTACACTTCCTCTGAGATCTCACAGAAATACAAAGAATTTGAGAATATCCCCGACGAGGATCTCCTAGGAGAGAAAAGTGAATATGGCGTAATAGCAGCACAATATGTGTCAGGCTCTGAACGACTGTGTTAAAGATCAGAGCGGATCCCGTAGCGATCACATGAGTCTGTCAGCTCGCAGATCAGCAGAAAACCATCAAAATGTAAAATTGCCAAAATTAATAATTGAAAAATATGACAGAGAAATAAGAAAATGGCAAGAGTTTTGGTCTCACCATGAAACTGCTATTCACAGCAGTGATGGAATTCATTCAGCATATTGCCATGGATGAATCAATAGAAGGCTTGTAAACGAACAATGTTATGCAAGTATCACTCTCTGCCTGTTTGCCTAACCGTGATGATACCACCATAATGTCTGCCGCCACCAGGCCGTTACGTCACCGCGCAACAGCCTTATTCTGAGCTGAAGTGACTCACTTTTACACTGATATAAATCAGTGACTTTTGTGCAACATGAACTATTGACCCCCCTTCCCAACCCCCCCATTCTTAACCAGGGGAGGCATTACAGTTTTAATTTGTGGGTCCGCAAAAGGACTGAATGTGTTGATATATGCATTTATCATGATTCAGCCTTCCACCACCTGGATGTAGTAAGTAAACTTTCAATAAATGAAACAACACTGGCAGAGTTTCATGGTTAACTAGCACCAACATTTTACCAGCAGTTTAAAGTGATACTATGTATTTATTTTCCACAGTATTCTAAATGTTACTGCCTTATTATCGAGTTCCAGATATGAAAAACTGGATATATCCCTTAAATTGAAGTGGTCCCCAGGTTACTTTTATCCAGGAAAAAGGGTCCTTGGGTGAAAAAGGTTAAGAACCCCTGGTCTAGACCGTGTTTTTTTTTTTCATCATCACAACTCTGCCCATGTCTCGATTGAAATAGTTCGATTGGTCCGCCCGTATACGGGATTCGTCTGCCTGATTTTCCCAGACCCATTCCAACATCTAGCGATGTGCGATGCGCGGACGATGCGTTGGTTCTGGCTCGCCAGGCTATATGGTCTGGGAGGCGCACTCTATGACCTCTCTGCCACTGCGCGGCCCCCTATTTTTATTTACTTATTTATTTATGGTTTGTTTTGCAATAAAACTCATAGACACAAGGAATACGTTTGATTACCCCTTTCATATACACACATGTTCCGTTGATCCACAGTCCTGCGAGGAGGCACGATGCCAAGACTCTTGGAAGGAAGAAGCTTGGGCATTGTTTCAGGTGGTGGTAGCCGCGGGTCGGGGCACGGGGAAACATCAGCTTTTCGCCGTGCCGTAATCCCCGCCGGCTGTAGTTTCACAGCAGCCGGTGTAAAGCGAGAGGCGTCGCGGGAGCGCGAGGGGCCCTAACAAAGGATGACATTGGGATGTGCGTTTTAGGTGGCGGTGCGGTGAGGGAGAGTCTATTATACGGCCTGTCACACCGGGTTAGGCCCGACACTAAACACTTTCATGTTTGGATTACCGCTTTACCCAGCGGAGATAATAGATATTTAGCCTGGGCCTAATCCACTCCTCCTTTCATTGCTGTTTTTATTTTTTCATTTTAATAACTTCTTGCGAGTCAGCACATTTTTTATAAGTGAGGACAATAATGTTGGTATGTGAATAAATGGAAATGAAAACGGAGGTCCAGATACGAATGGTTAGTGTGGGGGCACATGGTGACAGACCACAGGTCGAGCAGCATCGTGGGATCTAATTCCCTCTTTGACTTTTCTGCAATGCCTCCCTTCGACCCTTCATCCCAGTTTCCGATTTAATCCTGTCACTATCCCTTTCAATAAAGAATGAAAAACGGCGCCTGCGGCCAAAAAATAACTCAGCACCGGACGCAAGAATTTGCGGTCGGGGTTCGACAGCTTGTGTGAACGGCGGGCGCAGCTCCCTGCCGCCTCCCACTGCGCTCGGCCGGCTCCCGCAAGTATGTCCAGGTCCGTCCACGCACGGCCCCCTGACCTCACCTGCCAGACGAGTGCCCTGCACGGCATGGTCCTTTTGCGCTCTCTCTGCGCTCTCTAGAGCTTCTATCCCGCTTCTTCTTTCATAAAATAAAATATGCTGCGAGAGTTTCAATCAGGTTTGTGAAGAATTAATAACATCATCGTTGATATTCAATTTTGCCCGTCCTGCGCCTTCCGTTCCTGGACGCTCTGTTTGACGCTATCGACGAGTGGCAACTCGAATTAATCACCGTCTGGTACACGCAAATATTTCTGGAGTTTTGCTAATGCACGTGACAAGCATTTACAAGTTCTAGTGGAAACACCATATGTCAGGGCTATTCGATTGGCGGCCTGCAGGCCAAATCCGGCCCGCCAATCAATTTTTTCTGGCCCCCAGAGCAATCCTGAAAAAGAATACATATATATATGTTTTTGGTCAAACATGTTTTATCTATCCGAGATATTATTTACCTCACCAGAAGCACTAGAAATTTGTTTCTAGTGCTAGTGCTTGTTGAGGGTTGAGGCTAACTGAGTTTCTGTTCTGTACTTCAACAGATGCACTATAAATGTAAGCTGCTGCTGCTTACCACTATTTGTGTGTTGTTTCAGATGTTGCTTGTTACAAACAAGAAAACACCATTGTTGTATAGAATTAAAGCCCTTTTAATGGGAAGTATGCTACGTTAAATAAAAGTTATGAAAATGTTGCAGTTTTGTGTCGGGCCAAGGTGTACAAATAGGCCGGAGAATTTGTTGGTGTAGTCCGGCATCTGCTCCGGCCCCTGGCCCATTGGGCTTCTGACAATGCGGCCCTCTGAGCAAAGAAGTTGAATAGCCTTGCCATAAGTCTCCAAAAGTTTATTCGGTAACAATATTAAAATCATGAGATGCAAAAACAAAACCCCAAAGAACAACAAAAAAGTACAGTATTTTTTTTTTAAGAGACAGCTGCTGTCAACCATAGTGCAGCGTTATACTATATACGGCTGTGGATCGCTTTAAGTAAAACTACCAATGTGTAACTTTTCAGCGTGCACTATATAGGGAATAGGGAGCGAGCCAGTGATTCTTTGAATTTCATCAAGAGGACGTCGACAATCTTCTAGACTGTCCAGACAAGGACATACCCACAGAATCCTACAACAACAGAACCTAATAATAATATATCATGACACGTTGTTTTTTAGTCAGCTATTCACAAGCCTGATTAAAGAAATGCACTACTTACTCAAAACATTGTCAAAAAGCCTGGCGTCAAAATCATTTTGCAACTGTAGTAGTTGCCTGAGCAATCTTGGTTCTGGGTTTTGGGATCGGAGATGGCTTCTGCTGCTCCGCCGCAACTGTTGGGCTTTCACGTTCGAGGCAGATGTTGGAGTTCTGAAGGCCCTCCTGGCTAGAAGATTCGGCAGTAGGTCTGAGAGATGCAGCATCCATGCATGGCTGCATGGCCACATAATCTAAATCAGGATCCGTTGTTGAGTATGCAGTCAGTGTTGTGGAGGTCGGTGGAAGTTCTTTCATCGGGAACTTGCGCTGCTGCTGCGCTGGCTTCGGGCCGCCTCGGTAACACAAAACGATGATGGTGATGAGAAGGAGGACGATCAAACCGCCCGCGCCCACGATGGCGGCCATGATCGTGCCTGGGCTGAAGCAAAGCTGCTTCGGCTCGCATTTGACCTCCTCCGCGTTACTCTGCTCCCGGCTGATGCCGTTGCTCACCTCGCAGCTTAGTGCACGGCCCGCCTGCAGCTGCGCGAAAGACAAGCTTAAAGTTGGCTGGGCTTCGCCGTTCAGGAGCATGCCGCGTTGGATCCACCTGAATGTCAGGCCACGCGCGTCATCGAGGCTTTGGCAGGTTGCCGCGGTACCGCTGGACGTGCACTTTACCGCGAGCTTCGGCTTCGTTACTCTCCGCAGCACGCACAGACGCATCATTGGGCTGGTGACAGGTTTGTCTTTCCTGTCCACAAGGACCGCTCTGTAATCACCCGAGCTCGAGAAACTCAGGTTCATCAGCTGGAGGTTCCCAGCTGCGTCAACGTCCGCCGGACTCCCTATTCGGATTACTTTATTGTCTCGAAGCAGCCTGATGGTGTTGTTGTGCGTCCATCGCAGCGTTATTTGCCCGGCAGCCTTGGTGCCGTGCGGCAGCGTTAAGTTTTGCCCGACGAGTGCTGAGAAGTCACAGACCATGCTCTGGCTGGACACAGCAGCAGCAAGGGCGGCGGTCAGCATGAGACGGAAGGGTGCGTGTGGTGCCATGTCGTCTGACTTGACTGGGGCTCCGCCGAGCCCTACATGCTCTCTGAGACGCAGTTCTCTAAAGTCTGGTCTGAGTAGAGGAAGTAACCACTATTGAGGTGACTGTGCAACAGGAAATGTGTCACGGCGTGTTGAGACCAAAGAAGAAGTGAGAAGCCAGAGACACTGGAGCTTTGGTGTCCCACATTAGGACAATCCACCCAGTTGAACTTGTTAGACACATTACCATAGTTTACTTTTACCATAGTTTCACTGACATTCATTAGTTTAGGGAGGAGCCAGAGACACTGGAGCTTAGGTGTCCCACATTAGGCAGTGTCCCACATTAGAGCAATCCAACTTATATTATTTATTTATTTTTTAAATGATTTTTTTCAGCCCATTCAGGCTGTTTTTTTTCCCAAGCTTTATTTAGTAGGGTTAGCGGAAACAGGTGAAGATGGGGGGGGCAGACATGCGGGAAATACGTCGGTGGCGAGATTCGAACCACCGACTCACCGCGCCATTGAGGCATATGTGTGCTTTCCAGCGCTCTGCCTAACCAACTGAGCTACTGGGCAGCACCCAACTTATGTTATTAAAGTTGTTCCACTGAGAGTGTGTTTTAGCCACAGAAGGAGAGAAAGAGGGAAATGGGAGGAGAGAGAGAGTGAGAACGGAGACAGCTGCCATAATATTTTTTTCCCATAATGCACGGTCACATCCTTGGGATCGTTATGGGCCGAGTGTGAGATATCCCATATCGTTATCTCTCCTGTTATGGCTACCTTACCATTCTCCATGCTGCCCTCCGGGTGTCTCTGGGTGTCTGTGTGTTGTGTTTAAGATTTCCCCCGGGGCATCCAGCAAATGCGACAACTAGAACCAACTAGAACCAGAGAGGGATTGAGAGACCAGCCTCGCCGAATGCAGAGGCCCGGCGTCTCTCGAGTGACCTGCCTTGCTGAATGCAAAGGCAAGCAACCTTGCCCCAATCCCCGCGTCCGCTGAGACTGTTGATACTCCGGGGTATTTGCAACGGGCCGACGACTGTCTAAACCAATACCTCTGAGTCTTGGATGTTTGTGTGTGTCTATGTGTGTGTGTGTGTGTGTGTGGATGTGTGCGTGTGTACAGTAATGGAGTATTTGTTCTTTGCTAGTCGCCATCTCTGTTCCTAAATTCATCATCAAACAGCCTGCCATTATCTGCACCAAAATATGAATGGCACCCCCTGGACTGTTTCTCAGGAGTCGCCACTGGTCGATTAACCCTTAAGGCCTAACATGAACGCCTTACCCCTAACACGTAACACGTATACACAGAGAGGTCGCCTGCTTTGTTTAGGAAAGGACAAAGTGACGAAGGCTGCTAAGTCCGCAGGCTTAGCCTATCTGAAGCCTGTGTGTGTGTGTGTGTGTGTGTGTGTGTGTGTGTGGGTGGGTGTGTGTAAGTGGGTGGGTGCGACATTTTCATGGAATTATCACGTGGAAATCAGCTTTGTTTGTTTGTTTGTCATGACCGGGGCTTGAAAACAAAATTATTTTTCAAAACGTTCCGTTCCGAACGGTTCAGCCAGGCCTATGTTTAACGTTTTCGTTCTCTCAACTGTTCCGTCACCAAAATTTCGGCCCTGAACCGGTTCGGAACGCAAAGATTTAGCTCGTTCTTATAGTTCCTTACATTATGCAATGTTACGTTTCGGTAAAGTTTGTAGAAAACATATTTTGGCAGACTTTCAAACTTCAAACTGTATTAACGTGAAACTGGGTTTAAAACACCATTCGATTCACTTCCTCGTCTGTCCACAAGATGGAGCCCCAGATGCATGGGGACTTGATGACTGACAGTGAAAGTTGGATGGATGCACAACCGGAAATAGTCTCCCAGACATAACTTTTCATTATACTTGTGTCTTCCATGGAAGGCTCTCAACCACGCCCCAACGGTGCCATTGACAAATTAGCGTTCAGTGACTATGGCACGGAGAGCTGGGATTCAAACAGCATTACAGCCTTCCACCCTTCGGCGTGCCGCTCTGCCAAAGAAATAAAGCTGTACAAATCACACACACACACACCCAGCTCGGTTCACACCCAGCGGGTGAACTGAAGACATAACCCTCGTGGGATTTCCCCTGGGGGAACCCCCCACGGAGAGGCGCTTCGCGCTGATCAATCAGCGCACCGCGCATTTGTATCGGGCAATTGGTTTAACGCAGTGGCTGACCAATCAGTGGCCGGCGTCGTAGAGACACAATTCAAGTGGATAGTCCTGAACACTCGGTGCAGTGGAACCAGGGCTCAACTGAGGTAGAGTTGCACGGTGGCGCAGTGGTTAGCATTGCTGCCTCACAGCTAGAAGGTCCAATTAGCTCCCGGGTTGACCGGTGCGGGACGCGGGTCAACCCGGGAGCTAATTGGGTTCGAATCCCAACCCGGACAGGTCCTTTCTGTGTGGAGTTTACATGTTCTCCCCGTATCTGCGTGGGTTTCCTCCGGACACTCCGGTTTCCCCCACCACCAAAAACATGTTCTAGTTAACCTGCTCCAGTCAGTGCCCCTGGCCAAGGTACTGGCTCAGAATCTGGAGTTGGCCCCCGGGCGCCGCACTCATAGCTGCCCACCGCTCCTCCGGGATGGGTTAAATGCGGAGGGAGAATTTCACTGTACATGCATGTATGTGTGACTAAATAAAGTATATTATCTTAGCTACCTTTGAGGGATGCCTCGAGGTGACCTAGGCCGCGATTTAGTGCTATACGGAAATCTAGAGCAGAGCTCATCCTTTCATTTTATTCAACCCTGGGATTTCTTTTTTTTCTTTCATTTTCTGTTCAAACCCCCCCCAAAAAAAAACACAATTCTTTGATGTGGGGGGGGGGGGTTGCGTTGGGC
>OMKY01209743.1:0-12651 GCA_900302395.1 Bregmaceros cantori | reverse complement strand
CCCTATCCTCTACTCCCTATATAGTGCACTCACTTATAGTGCACTCAGACGCCCGAGATTTCGAACACTAGAGTCAGCGCCGTCATTATAATACATATAATTATAAAATATATAATCATAAAATTCAACAATCATCACAAAAAGTCAGAAGTACTTACAATTATAACTATTTGCCGTGGTCGGTCGCTATTTACTCCCGCCGCGGGATTTTTTTAAAGTTTAGGTCATACATGCAATGCTCACTACATTTCGCGGTGCATTGTGGGATACTTTCAGTGCACTATCGAAGGAACATGGAGAATTCGGACACCCCTACAAAATGGTTAGGGAGCGATTTCGGACACAGCCAATGTTTTTCTTACGTCCTCTTTATAGTTGTCCGACGGCAGAGGGTCAGTTACAGTGTAATGGGATGTCACAATTTTGCTTAAAAATAAAATCTCTGACACTATTTCAGATTCAATTCAGATTTTTGAACGAAAAAAAACACAAGACTGAAGATTTCATCACTCAAAAATATATTTTTCTGATTTACAAAAAGGTGACATGTAATAAAAACTCTCTAGTGTCAGTGTTGCTCCCGGTGTGAACACCGCTCAAAATACATAGAGAGAGTGAAAGAGACCAATATTGACTTAATTTACACAAATATATTTATCAAGGAAAACTTTCGGCATGACATTGTTCAGTCTTGTAAAACTGAATGAGTTTACAGGAGATATGGTGCCGTGTTCACCCCAGGGGATCCACAGCAGCACCTAAATGCTGTACCCATAATACAGGCAGATGTCCGCTCTTTATGTTTTAGGGCTGTTTATTATTTTTAATCGTCCATTCGTTGCCAAATAGTCGATGAATCGGTTAGATATTTTTAATATTAAATATATTCAAAGTATTAAGTATTAAAATCCCCAAAACACTCAGCGACAGAGGAAATGTAGTATATTTTGGTTTACGCAAGCATAACAAATGTACAACAATTAAGTGAATTACTCTGACTCAAACTCATTACAATTAATTTATGTTTTGATGTATTCATTTTTTTCATATTTTTTATCAATAATGATGAATAATTTCAATCATATTTTGGATTTTTAGAAACTATCAAGCAAATAGAAAATTTGTGTGGATTAAACTGCTGACAAAACAATTATTCAAGTCCTGGGCGATTAATCGGATACTTCATTAGTTGCCGATTAAATTCATAATCGATTAGTTATCGATTATGCGTAATAGACGGGTGTGACGACTATACTGTTTGGTGTAGTTGTTGTAATCTATGAATGGTTACCGACCCAGTGATAACTAGAAGCACTCAGAGATTGCAAACCAGCAATGTAGTGATAATGGTATTAAAAAAAAGTACTTTTAGTGCTAGCAGTATGAGTGGCAGCACGATTGCGATGGACACCACTGGCATATGCTTAGCACAAACCAACTACAGCATTCCCGCAACCCGAAAGTCTGGTCACGACCAAGACCCAGCGACCTATCGGTAAGTTGGTGATTAAGTATGATTATGTTACTTATAGGCTACAGAAATGCACCAAAATGTATTCACTTCTTCCGTTAGTCATTTCCAACAACTCTACAAAATTTCATCCAGATCCGTGCACAACTTTTTCACTTATCCTGGGGACGAACCAACCAACCAACGCAACTAAAAACATAACCTGCTTTGCGCCGCAGGTAATTACTCATAGACCGTGAGCGGTGATGACAGCTGTCAATCCTCTCAAAGCTCAGCATATAAAAATAAACCGATCATGTTTAACTATTTGTTGGACACACCCACACCACAGGGCTGATCACTACAAGTCACTCATACATTAGCTTGGCACCAGTTCCATGGAGACCTGGAACATGATCAGCTACACACCGTATCCAGAGAGCAGCAGTAACGCTTTACATTTACTCAGTTACAATTTTTGCAGGTACTTTTTTTCTTTTGGAGTACATTTTTCACAAGTTACTTTCTATCTTTACTCGAGTAAATTTGAGGTGAAAAAAAAATGCTTTTTACTTACTACTATTGAGATGTCAGCAATTCGCTACTTGTTACACTTTTTATTCTGCGTTTATAATAGCCTTACAAGGGGAAATAAAAATAGGACAAAAAGTAATTGAAGGACATTTAGAAAAGACAAAAATGTGCGATTAATCTGCAATTAATTATGAGTTAACTATGACGTTCATGCGATTAATCGCGATTAAAAAAAATTCCGGGACATTTTCCGGGAATTGTAAATCAACAAGAGGCATTCAATTACATTTCGAAAAAAGGATGACCCAATTGTTTTATTTACTGAGTACTTTCGCTATTTAAAGTAACTTTTTGTTGGAGTACTTTTTTACTTTCACTCGAGTAACTATTTATACTATACTTTTACTCGCTACTGTGCCCATATCTGGTCTTATCACAGTCTGCCAATATTGAGTTCCATTAAACAGGTGAAGGTAGAAGAACAAATACGTCAACATCTTCACTTCTGGCTCAGAACTTGTTTCATCACAACTGATCAATTTTTAGATCAGTGGCAAGGTTGAGGAAAATAACGTTAAAACAATGGTGATTTGTGCTGGATCTGCAGTGCAGTCATTAAGACACCCGCATCCAGGACCTGTATGGTGCCTGTGACTTAGTTCACAGGCACAGGACTTGGTCCTTGAAAGGTCCGAGGTCTACCACGGAGAGTCCCAGCTGTCATCCTCACCGCACAGAGGAAGAGCACTCGTTACTTTGTCTGAACGCACTCGACAGTGACACACACACCACACCACACACATACATTCAACCACACACACAAATACACACCACACATATTCACAAACACACACACACACACATGTGACGGAACACCCCTAGGCCTCCTCCAGAGCCACACACACATACACGGTTACTGATTACCTGCCACTGCCAGTACAGTATGAAGGCAGAGAGTGCTAAACAAACATGGCGTGAAGAGCAGAGGAAACACTAGAAAATGCTGACAAACAGCAGGAAAGAAGCACTTGGAAGCAGAAAAGTATCGTTACCTCATCCAAATAGTTACTCAAGTAAAAGTGAGTACTGAGTAACTTTCAGTAAAATGAATGAAAAAATGATCGCCCTGAGAGGGGGGGGGGGGGCAAGAGCACCCGAGAGAGAAAGAGAGAGACCAATAGAGAGAGAGAGCCCGGGAGAGAGAGAGCGAGAGCGCCCGAGAGAGAGGGAAAGCGCCCGAGAGAGACCGAGAGAAGGAAAGACAACGAGAGAGAGCAAGAGAGACCGCTAGAGAAGGAGGGAGAGAGAGGTATGACGTCAACATATGTTCCAACAGTTCCCAACGGGTGTCGTTAAAGGCCAAGTTGATGTCACGAGCAGAGATGGCAAGTAACGAAGTACAAATACTTAAGTAGTGTACTTAAGTAAATTTATCTGTACTTTTAGAAGTACTTTTTTCTGTGATTACTTTTCACCTGTACGGAGTACATTTTTAACAGAATTATCTGTACTTCTACTCCTTACTTTTACCAAAACAGGCTTGTTACTTTTTCTCTCTTTTTTGCCCACTGACAGGGTAGGATAAGGTGCATAATATTATGTCAGTAGGGGGCGCTGATGCACCAAGTACAATCCCAGTTATTAAGTGGTTTTCATTTAGTCCCGAGATATAAGCTAAATTAGGCTAGGTTGTTAGTAATACATTCAAACAATAACATTGACTAGTATTGGAAAAATGCTTTTTACATACAATTTTATTTTTAGTACTATGTACTTTCAAAAATACTTTTCGAGTACATTTCTCAGCCTGTACTCTTTACTTTACTCAAGTAGATATTTGGTCGAGTACTTTGTAGTCTTACTTGAGTAGTTTTCTTTCACCTCAAATTTACTCGAGTAAAAGTAACTAGTGAAACATGTACTACAAAAGTAAAAAAAAGTACACACAAAGATTGTAACGGAGCAAATGTAATGCGTTACTAGAAGGAATGAGGGTGAAATGGATGCAGTTGACCTCCTTAATGGTCATTTGATATAATCTTCACTGAGACATGGGTCGGGACGACATTGGAAAAAAATAAATGTATGCAGTCATTGCCGACTGCTAAAGGGATACCCCCGAAATGTGCTTGAAGCATCAATACACCCCACATTAATTCTACTGATCACTCAGCTGCTCTATGACATCACAAGTCAGTGTATCCGAACTGTGATGCATGCTGAAATCAGCACCACTGACTGCGACGTCATAAAGAATCTGCCGGGATGCACAAGGTGCACGGCAGCGGCCCATGTAAAACCATTACATCCCCTGTGCACATGAAAGAATACCAAAGCTGAGTGGTCAGTCGAATAAATGTGGGATTTCCTGACGCTTCTAGTGCGTTTCGGAGATACCTCTCTAGTAGTCGGCACCGACTGCATACCTCTAGATTCCCATTTGAGATTACTATAGTATTCTAAAAAAATAATGGTAATATGTATCTGGACAATTGAACCTCTATAGAAAGCATAGACTGTATATAAAGTAGACGCAGCGTGCATGGCGTCATCCTATTGCTGTGAACGAAATCGAGTTGTACCGCCGACTGCGCGCTGCCATTGTTGAAAGTACACGTATATCCGGAGACAAGGAGAGATAGAGAGAGCCATACAGTATATGAGAGAGGGACACCCCACACGCGACTTTTTCCGGTGGTAATATCCGCTAGGGGCGCCAACAACAGTGGATGAGATCATATGGGAGCCGAAATTAAAAAAAAAAAAAAAAAACGCCAAATCTAATGCTCCATAAAAAGTATCTGTTTGTAAGTTTGTGAAATTGTGACCCCCCTCACACAATTAACCAATAATTATCCTGGCAATAGACTTTAAAAAAATCAATTAGTAAAGATCTTTAAATAGGTTAAAACAGGCTGCTAAGATTGAAATATTTGTATAGGAATTCCCATAGGCCTCGTTTTTCTCAGACTAGACTCCACCAGGCTGAGGCCCATACCAACCCGGAAGTAGGCACGGACATCAAAACGAATGCGGTGTCCATTTTTATATACACTCTATGGCAGAAAGTCAGATAGTTGTGTTCAACGTTCACTCTCTATCATTTCAAGTCTTTGTGTATTTGTTTATTTGCATGTCTTGGGAAAACGCCATGTTTAACTGACCCCAGGACGACCCCAGTAATCTGAGGTCATGACCCCATGCCCGCACGCCGCCCAAAGTCCCACCCGCTCTCCCACTCCTCGACCTGCTCTCTCCCACATCTCATCCCGTCTCCAGCCTCCTCTCCATCTCTTATCAGTCTACGATAACAACTTTAGAGAATAATGAATGAACACATCCCCCACACAGATAACGTCTTCTTTCGTCCCATACGGACTTGGCCTGGCAAGCCAGAACCAACGGATCGTTCACGCATCCTTTGCCCTTCACGGTCGGTGGGTCTGGACCAAGTGAATACCCAATCGATGTCATTCCTTTCGTCCAATCAGAGCTAGGTGAAGGCGGATTTTGGTATGCGCCTTGATTAGAATTTTAAAAATAAAACTAGAATCGATTAATTGATGATAATCGATTACTAAATTCGTCGCCAACGAATTTGGTAATCGATTATCATCGATTAATCGATTAATCGTTTGCAGCTCTACTAACCACAGTCAAGAAAAACAAAAATGGAAAAAGGTACGGACATGTTACAAGATCCTAAGGACGCTCAAAACGAATCCTTCAACGCACAGTGCCAGGTGGAAGGAGGAGAGGAAGACTTGAGAAAGTGATCGGAAGATAACATCCAAGAGTGGATAAGGTGCAGTCTGAGTGACAAAAAAATAACTTAAAATAAAGGTTGCAGGCTGAGTGCCAGTAGCCAAGGACAGAGAGCGATGGAGAGAGCTGGTTGTGAAGTCTTCAGTGGTGCCAACGGCCAGGCATACTACAAGGACAGAGAGAGATGGAGAGACAGACTATAATGAGGCTATTGGAAGTATGTAGGTATTGATTTTGGCATTGATGTGTAGCGGAAATCGGTTCGACGTAAGGAGTTGTTTGTTCTTTCCCAATGCAGCCCAGCCTTGTGACGTTCTATGTTCTACAGCGGTGGAACCTTCATGTAAAGCCAACGTTTTGTAGCCAAGGTAAACAAACTCTGTTACTGCTAATACTAAACATATGTAATGTCATTTAAGGTGAGTCCATGACAAGTTTACGAGTAATTCCAGCCATGTTTCAGAGTGTGACATGATTGGCAGTCATGAAACATTCTCAACGGCAGCGGCCGCGAGCACATTTCGCCGGAAGCCAGCGTGCCGCGCGGCGTTGTAAATCAACCGAGCAGGTTCTACGTGATCGCACGCTGACATCACTACCAGCGAGGTGTCGACATCCCGTGCCACGCAGCGGAGAATGCTGAGCGTTTTATTTACACGATTGCTTCAAACCCAAACACAGCGACTGACAGCTGCTGCTGTTTGTATTAAAACAGGTGGTGGAAAAACTAGAATTTCATGTAACGTTGTTTTTATGATCATGAGGAAATGATGATAGTGATCGTTTGTCCCAACACGCTTTAATAAAAATAAGTAGTTGATTACTAAAATGAACACTTTTTTTACGCCCGACAACACGCCGCGGTCGGTGCCCACTGAGAACAGTCCAGAGATGTGTCATATAGTTTCACTGTTTGATAGTTTTAAGCGGGTCATGGTTATGAATTTAGGCTAGAACAGAAAAGGAACCGCAATTAAACATCAGACCTTTTTAGACCATTATCTGGAAAAATTGCGACCGACTTGAAGACTTTTGAGTTTTTTTTTTTAATGTTTTTTTCAAGCTTTAATAGCGTTAGCGGAAACAGGTGAAGATGGGGGGCAGACATGCGGGAAATTCGTCGGAGGCAAGATTCGAACCACCGACTCACCGCGCCATTAAGGCATATGCCTGCTTTCCAGCGCTCTGCCCAACCAACTGAGCTACTGGGCAGCACCTTTTGAGATTATTTTTGAGCCAATTCGTGTGTAAATTCAATTGATCAATTTCACAAACACACGCTGTCCACACAGTCTGGACTAACAGCAATGACATAGACTTTGTTTTTTCGGCCATTTCCTCATTTTATTGGCACTGCTAGTGTGAAAGGGGGATGACAGTTAAAGAGAGTTCAGTTAAACTGGGGCTGCGTGTGCTGTGGTCAGGCTAAACCTAACCCCGACCCTAAACCTAACCCCTAATCCCAAACCCTGAGCCTAACCCCTACCTTAACCGCTTCCCAAATACTAACTTTTGTGAGTAAACGACCTGCTCCCCTGTGTTCACAGGCACAAGTCTATAAATGGGGCTGGCTTTAGCAGGAGTGGTTTAACCCACTGTGCCGCGGGGCCAGTCCCACATTAACTATGTTTTAACAACCCTAGAATGAATTAGATTTCTCCTGATGATCACACCAAGTCATGAACAGACTTGTAGAAAGACGCTATGTTGGTGCCCATTAGAGCGAGCGTGTTTTATTTAACATTCCTGTCCAACTACTGACCTTATGACTAATGAGTAATACTACAAGCATTTATTGTCGACCTCGGTGAATCACAGTCACTAGGGGGAGCTCAGCACCAGACACCCACACACAGCAAGGTGAGAGGAGGGGAGGATAACTTGCGACACTGACCGTACCTGTGAACTAAGTCATAGGCACCATACGTGTGCTGGATGCGGGTGTATTACTGACAGTGCTTCAGAGCCACCACATTTAATCCCATTTTGGGTGCACAAAATCAAATTTGGGTCCAGGTCTTGCGGGGACGAGTGGACGTGCTGTATATGACTGTGAGGGGAAGAGATCCTAGAGTTGTGTGAAAGGGGGATGAGAGAGCAAGGACTAGTGGACGTGTAGTATATGACCGAGAGGGGAAGAGATTCTAGCGTTAGTGTGAAAGGGGGATGAGAGAGCGGGGACGAGCAGATGTGCAGTATATGACCGTGAGGGGAAGAGATCCTAGTGTTAGTGTGAAAGGGGGATGTGAGAGCGGGGACTAGTGGACAAGCAGTATATGACCGCGAGGGGAAGAGATCTCACGGCACTGTGTGTGCTGTGATCTACGCCACAGCAACAACACTATGCATGGCCCCAGAGAAGAAGATATTCCGTTATGAATATTGTGTGGTTCATCACATGTGGTCTTGTGGTCTGATGATGTCCTCAGTAACACACAGCCCTGAGGCAGTGGCGTGTGTTCTCCTCTCTGGTGAGGCCGTCCTGAGTTTACGGAGGACAACATATTCCTAAAACTCACTGGGGATTCTCAGTATAGTTTCAGCACAATGATGACGCAATGATAATGAATAAATTCATGTTTAAGTGACTGCTGTTGTTCATCTTGTTCAGTTGTCTGGTGTGTGTGTGTGTGTGTTGTATTTAAGATTTCCCTCGGAGCATCCAGCAAAAGCGACAAGCTTCATGACGCGAGTCAAGGACAGATCAAGAAACAGGCCTCACTGAATGCAAAGGGTGTGTGTGTTTGTAGCGTGGAACAGTAAATTTGATAGACGTTTACAGGTTTTATTTTATTTAAAAAATATATATATTTTAGTAGTCTAGTATTCTCCCAAAATGTCCATTGATTGGGGCTGCGTCTACCGCAGTGTCCGCAGTGTCACGAGTTCGACTACACCCGTTGACTTGTCTGCAATGTCTACCCCCGACCTCTTCAACCCAGTTTCCGACTAATCCTATCCAATAAAGATGAAAAAACGGCGCTGACGTTGGAAAAAATAACTTAAAAAAGAATGTCCATTGATTTATCAAGTATAGAAGAGTTTCAGGATAGAATAACGTTTTTTTGTTATATTTTTGCCACTAGCGCCATTTTGTCATCGTATTGACAGCGTTAGTGTGAAAGAAAGAGAGCCTATAAGTAACATAGTAACATAGTAACATTAGACGATAATCACCAACTTATCGATATGTCGCTGGGCGCTTGAAAACCAAATTCTTTTTCAAACGTTCTGTTCCGAACGGTTCAGATAGGACTATGTTTAACGTATTCGTTCTCTGAACCTTGCCACCACCAAAATATCGGTCCTGAACCGTTCGAAACGCAAAGATTGTTTGTTCTCAAAGTTCCTCATATTGTGAAATGTTAAGTTTAGTTATAGTTCATACAGAAAAAAATATTTGGTGGACTTTCAAACTTCAGTGCACCTGTATTACATTCGCTTCCACGTCTGTCCGTCCACAAGATGGAGCCTCAGATGCATGGGGCTTGATGACTGACAGTGAGAGTTGGATGAAAAGGTTTTTAACCAGTTTTGTGCATTTCATAATGTTCCATTTCTGTTCCAGGACATTGAAGACATCTTTTTTCCAGTTCAGAGCCCTGGAGAGAGAGCAGGGGCTAGCGGATGTGCAGTTTATGACCATGAGGGAGGGCGATCTTGTGCCGCTGCATGTGCTGTGATCTAAGCCACAACAACAAGACTATGTATGGGGCTGGCTTGGAGCAGCGGTCTTAACCCGCTGCACCACAGGGCCAGCCCAGAGAAACTTCGTTTTGCAATAAATAACCCTAAGAAATTCAGTTGATGACAGAAGCTTTAATTATTAGTTCTGTCAAGCGGATAATTTTCTTCAGCCCCCTCTAGTGGCCAAAGAATATATGTTTACTCATTTCCTACGCCGAGCAGGTTGTTTTCGGTCACCTTGGTTGGTTGGTTTGTCTGCCCCCAAGATAGCTGAAAAAGTTGTGCACGGATCTGGATGAAATTTTGTACAGTTGTTGGTAATGACACACAGAACAATTGATAAAACGTTGGTGCATTTCTGTAGCCTATAAGTAACATAATAAGCTTAATCAACAACTTATCCATAGGTCGCTTGGCGCTTACCGCAGTCACGGTAAGCGCCAAGGCCTCGTAATCTCTGAGTGTTTCTAGTTAGATTTTATTTTCATTGTTGTATTTCCTACCAACAAATGTACTCTACAACCTCTATTAAATCATCTCCCAGTCTCAACCATCTCGCCCCCCACCCAAGGTCACGGCCGACCCCTCGTGCCCCGACCCCCCGCAAAGCCAACATCCCAGACACAGGGTGGTGAGAAAGGGCAGGAGCGCCCGGGATGGGCGAGGACCGGCCGCGCCACGGCGCTCCTGTAAGAGTCTGTGAGAGGTCGGTGCAGACAGATTTACAAGGATCTCAGAGTGATCTGTTCATGGAGGCACAAAGCACGGACGTGTTGAAGGAAAAGTCAATATTTGACTCTAGATAATGACCGTCGCCTTGGCTGCTACCACCACCAACCCTCTGTCTAGGAGGTAGGATGTAAAGTCAACAATTATTATTATTATTATTATTATTATTATTATTATTATTATTATTATTATTGAAGTATCCACTATAAGATACTGTATTAGTCGAGTATTTCCCCAAAATGTCTATTGATTAGCTTGGATTGCCCTAAAATGGGCCGCTGTCTAATGTGGTACGCCTAAGCTCCAATGGCTCTGGCTCCTCCCTAAACTAATGAATGTCAGATAAACTATTGTGAAAGCAAACTATGGTAATGTGTCTAACATTAAGTTCAACTGTTCAACACTACATTTCACTGTAGGGTGGATTGAATAGTCAGACAAAAATGTTTTTGCCAAGTTTCCAAGCAATTATGCATTCACAAGAAGAAAATACATTGTATAGAATAATAACCAGATTTGTATAAGATTTTGCATTTTATGGATCAACGTTTTTAAATGGTTTGCATAATACAATGCTATTATTTTCACCGCAAAATAGGTGCAGTAGAGGAGTTTGGCCGGTAGTTCCGGTTAAATTTCTAGGCTGAGCGCAACTTGCAGTGCATTTATTATTATTAGTTTTTGTTATTCTTTCCGGCGTCAGCGCCGTTTTTCCATCTTTATTGGATAGGATTAGTCGGAAACTGGGTTGAAGAGATCGGTGGTAGACAAGTCGACAGTGTGTAGTCGAACTCACGACACTGCGGACACTGCGGTAAACACAGCGCCACTAATATGAATGGGGGTCGCGTTAGGTGCGGTGTCCATAACCACTCGGCCAATGCGGACCCCAAAGGTGCTATTTATTTTGCCGTGTTTTTGACTAACAACATGTCTATTCAAGGAGCACACACCTTCCGCGTTATTAAAAAAAGTGATGGTGGTAACTTGCACTGGAACTATTCCACACACAAATTTTCTAGTGCGGATCTATGTGCCACAAACGCATGATTCAATAATCTGCCCAACCCGTTCCATTTACTAATTTTTGTCGGAGTTACTTGCGGAAGCAACCATCCCATTGGTCCAGAAGAACATGTGACCACATCAGTGATTAACGTTTAGTCGTATTTTGATTGTATTTCAGCAATATTAATGCAAAACGGTGAGCGAAGCTGGGTAGATAATGGATAACTGGTCACAGAGTGGGCTGTAGTGAGCAGATTTTGAACCGGTGTGTATTTTGTGAGACAAATTCAGCCACTTTGGTCCACTACGATGACTTTACACAGGCAGCTATGCAGACACTGGGAGTGCATTTCAGACGGCGTAACAAAATGTCAGCCTCTTGGTTTGGGCGCGTAAACTTGTCATATATGCAGTCTATGAATAGGACATATCTAGCCTGGCGACCCAGAAACACCGCATCGTCCATGCATCGCACATTGCTGCACGCTTGCATTACGTCTGGGAAAATCAGGGTTGCCGTCGGTACGGAATAAATCGACCAATCAGCGCGTAAGTTGGGGGAGTTTGTACGGGCTACGCAAGACGTGGGCGGAGTTTCTCCGGGCTACGCAAGATGTGGGCAGAGTTTGATTGTCACGCCTCCATGCCGCTTGTCCCACGTACTGTGCTGTGATTGGATAACACGATTTGATTGACAGGTTTTTTTCGTTTCCAAGCCTGGTTTTACCAGACCCCATTCTAGCGATGTGCGATGCCTGGACGATGCGTTGGTTCTGGCTAGGACATATCTAGGACACCCAGTCGGACAAAGCAAGGAAACATGTATCCATGTTAGAATTCATAATTCAGCTCTGGCACCAGCTGCTGCGTCCAGTCGGGAGCTCGGGGGGCGCCGGTTCCAACCACATTACCACCTCTACTATTCCGGGAAGACTCATGCAGATGAGGTGCGGACGCAGCCATTACTTCAGCAGACACCAGACGTAAAAAACTCCAGTTGCTTGCGGCGTGCGACGGCTGCCGCATCTTAAGACCCCGCAGGAAACGCACAAAATCACTTCTCCCGTGCCGCAATTTACTGTAATGTCTTGCAGATGTGCATCTGGGAGTGTGTGTGTGTGCGTGCACATGCATTTAATGAATAATGACTCTTACAGTAGGAGCTGAAAGCGACAGAGGGAGGCGGAGAGCAAGAGAGAGAGAGAGAGAGAGAGAGAGAGAGAGAGAGAGAGAGAGAGAGAGAGAGAGAGAGAGAGAGAGAGAGAGAGGGAGAGAAGACAAAGAATAATGCATTGGTTATATGACTGTGAGTGTTTCTGTGTGTGTGTGTGGGGGGGTATTTGTGCCTGTGTGTGTGCCTGTGTGTGTGTGTGTGTGTGTGTGTGAGAGAGAGAGTGTTTGTGTGAGCGAGAGTTTGTCTGTGTGAGTGTGAGAGAAAGAGTATAGGTTTGTGAGGGTCTTGTGTGATTGTGTGTGTG
>OMKY01209742.1:0-10482 GCA_900302395.1 Bregmaceros cantori | reverse complement strand
ATACAGAGTTTGCGCTTTCGTTTGCAAACACATAACACGGGTGGAAACCCTAACTGTAACCAATTGCAAGGAGCCGCTCCTTCTTAGTTATTTGGTTGGATGTCAATTCAGCTGTCTGCTGCTGATTCAGACTTCCATTCTTTCTTCCCCAGTCACCGTTTGGCTTCTTCTGCTGCGCTTTTGCATGCCTGCCAGCCTCATTTCAGCCCTGCGTGTGTTTGTCTGTGCACGCGCGTCACACTTCTGTGGCGCGCTCCCGTCCGTCCCTGTTTGCGATAAAGTCACCAAGATGTTTCACAATAGGAGCGCGCGTTAAAATGTGTTTCCTAAACAGAAACACATTTTGTGAAGTAAACACAATGCTTCGCATGGGAGCGTGTTTGCTCAGGCGTGAGTAGAGTGTGACGCATTATGCTAACCCGAATTGTCATTAACCAACAATTTTCAAATGATTCAATGTTTTAAAAGGCTTTTTAATTAGTCTTCTATAGCACGCCAATATATTTTCAATATATTTCCATGTGTGTTTGGCACCCCCATTGACCAGATCGATATTTTAAGGGAAAGCCAACTGCAGGATCCTCAAATTACAGATTAAATGGGTCTGTATGAGTTGACAATTGGTCCAGCTTAAAGTTTAAAATAGGCGTAACCACTAGGGACGTATTCAAGCCCTCTGTGATTTGGTGGGCTCGGCCCCATGCTCAACCTGATTATATCGAGCTTTGAGTCGGGTCAGCGCTGCCTGAAAGCGCTGCCTGAATAGTTCTCTAAAACTGTACTCTCTTTTTACAATGGGTGAGTGGAAGATAAAGGAAGCAGATTATCCAAACAAGGCTGTTGGACCAGCGACCATTTTGGTACCAGCGCGCGGTTTGTTTACGTTCTCACTGTACTATAATGTTTATCTTTTCAAAAATATTGATCTCTGGTCTCCTTTTCTAGCATATCTTACATATTAACATGTTTTGTTATTTATATTTTACACATTTTAACAGTTCTTTCTCTCTTGAACTGTGTCTCTGCACGCAGTGAGAGTACACTGGTAGCAATATGGCCGCTTTTGATTGTCTGTACGAAACAACATGTATGAATGGGGAGGATTCGACCTTAACAGGTCAACCTTTTTTGGCCTTGAAGATGGCCAAAAGAGTTCTGGTAGATCGGGTGGTGGATTTTGGGATGTGGAATTGGATGCATTGGTGGGCAATCTTATAATGAGTACAGAAGGGAATGGGGAGCCAGTGTAGGGGATGGAGGATTGGTGTCATGCGGTCAAACCGTCACCACTTCCTGTCGATTGACTACAGCTATCAACAGTAAGCCTGTGGCAGCTGGTTTAATCACTGCCTTTGGAACCTCACGTAGTGCTTCACCCCTGCTACGCAATGAAGAGTTCATTTCATTCATTCATTCCTTTCACACGCACATGCAGACAGACACATCCCAAGCAGGTGTTTTGATCGTGAGAAGGTCTCACTTAATTATGGGCGGTGGGGAGTGTAAACACGGCCGGACTACATTGCTGACATTGCTGACTACAAGCATTTCTTTCTTTCATCTCGAATGCTCCATGATGATTGATACAACACACATGCATGCAGGTGTCGCGGACTCGCGTGCACAGACAAGACCAATACACAGGCTATATATCTCCAGCAGGGAGATACCACGTGCACGGAGCTGGAGGTCGCTCTTACAGCGTTGCAAGGTCAGCCATTTGAAACCATGTGTGCGGTCGTTAAGTGGTCACGTGCGACAAAGAGAAAGGGAGATATTTGTAACAGGTGGCTGGCCTGGTCCATTTTGCCTTGCCGTGTCAACGTTCACTGACTATGGTTGATTTGTCCAGTAGTACCTTAGAGCAAATTATCATTTTTAATTTTATTTAGAGAGGTTTTATTCAACAGATGCAATCCAAAAAAGACAACATGGAGATCTGTGAATTCAGCATTTTTGATTATTTTATTAAGGAATAATTTTATGACAATAATCAACTACTGCAAATAAATAAGGGTGTGTGTGTCTGTGTGTGTACGTATCTCATGCCTGTGCCAGTATTTTATCTCCCACATGTTTCATATACAGACATGGCATCTATGCTTATCTCTTGTCAAAGGTGACAATTTGGCACCATCTGCAGCGTTGATCTGGCATTATATACTCTGTCTTGGAGTCCAGGATAAGCCTATTTATTGATGAGCTGCGCAAAATCACCTGCGAGCTCAAGAGGTTCAACACAGTTGACATCTTTAGACATCTTTGTTGTTGACAGTTGTTTTTAAGTTTACATCACTAGACGTCATTGGTGGCAATCGACAATCAATGAGTTAATAATTAAATTACAGATTTAATCAACAATTTAATATATTCTTTGACTAGCAGTAGTAGTATAAGTAGTACTGGTCTTGGGATCTAGACAGTCATGAACTAGAAAGAAATAGTAAGGGATGCTTTCAGTACCTGCAATTTTGACACCATAAAATGTGCCCTGTTTGAGGGTCTAGTAAATATACAATATATACATAAACAACTTATTAAATTAACATAACAGCTTTTTTTATTCCAAAAATGAGAATAAAGACTTGAGATGTTCACAAACAGTCATGCACACACATATATACATACATAACATGCCTAGGAAAAACACCCATACACGGCATACAGGCAAACACACACACACACACACACATCTCTAGTACAGCAATCCAGAAGGGTGTCTCCGGTAGGTCTGAGTGTAAATATTTCCAATATAACATTACACTTCTCAAATCCCACAGTGGCTCCATACAGACCAGCAACACCCTGTCTCTTAACCTCCACCAACACTCAATGCTGTTCAAAAGACAGAGAGCGAGAGACAGAGAGAGAGACCACGGAGAGAAAGAAGGCCAGTGACAGGGATAGAGAGAGAAATAAAGATAGAGCGAGAGAATGATGGTACAAGTGAGTGAATGTGTGTGTGTGAGAGAGAAAGGTGTTCCTAAAGCATGCGTCACACAAGGTAGCAATTGCTGTGGATAAATGAATGGAACTTTATTTCCTTAGTCCTCTCCACAGTTCAGCATTAACATTCCTCCTGATGATTCACATTTTGTGGCATAAACATGGGGTTTTAAATCAGTCAGTCATTGGGATCACCTAGCGAATTTCATCCAAACCGTATTCACAGTTTCAAGACAGACATTGACTAGTCAGCACTCTCATGAGGACTAAACAGAACAACATGCAATGCAGTAACAGTGTAGCACATCCACGTCAAAAGCAGACTGCACACATGAACACAGACGCACGATCAAAAATCAACATCTTTGGCGTGCCTGATATGGTTCTCTTTTGACTGAAACGTCCCTTGCGTTGTTTTGTACAGGGGTTGGCCAGGTTCCTTGGTCGTCTAAAATGTTCCCATAATTTTTAACATTCACCACTATGTCTTTGTGTGCATTTTCACAGCTTTGGGCTGGGTGTCCTCTCGAACTCTGTGCCATGATAGTCGCCACTAGAACTAGCAACGTCATTTTCATCAACCTGTTTGTCGATTGGCATTGACTTCAGTGCAGGTAAGAATTTTGACAATGCATCCCTCTATTTTTTTCCTGCTCTTTCAAAAGCCTTCTCTTTTTATTCCACGCTCCTGATCATTTGCGTTTATGCATTCTCTGAATTATACATAAACGTATAAAGTGAATTACCTGAGTTGAGTCGGCACAAGCGTGTGTTCAAATGTCTGTGTCTTTTTGTGCCGCGTCAACCTTGAAAGCATCGAACACAGATTGGTTCAGCGCAGATTGCTTTAAAACAGCCATTGTTCCAAACTAACGCTACAATCGAAGCCATTGGCTATTTACTCTGTAAGCACACACGCTCGCCTTCTTACAAGCGGACACATTAAAGACAGCAATTAAAGGTGGAGAGGGAGGCGCCCGTCGACACATACACATGCATGGTCTATGGGTCTGTGAAGCGCAAAAATTAGAGGAAATGCAATTGGAGTGCCTTAGTATCGCTGCAGCTTCTACATCTAGAGCAGTGCGATATAGACAGGGCTCTTACACATAAGGCGCCCAAGCGCAAATATATATAACGGGTGTATTTTGGTGCCCCCTGGAAAACGGCAGCCAAAGATTGTAAAATAAAAAATACTATAAAAATTGAATAATTGATCATAATACTAATACTACAAGTCAATTTCATTCTCAATACAATTCAGAATACAGCTGAGCTCCGCTTTTAGGCACTGCTGAGGAGGAATGGCTGTGTGTGTGTGTGAATGTCACGGTGGAATCTAATGGCGGGGGACGTTTAGCAGTCATTTCCACAGGCTAACAAATCACTGCCTGGCCTCTCAGACCTCTTAATGAAACTTTACTCCTATCCAAGCGGCGGGTCCCATGGAGTGTGAGGGGTTGATTGACACGCCTGTGGCTCCTCATTAACCGCACGGAACATACTCTCACTGAGCCACGGGGAGAGAGGTCATCCGGCAGTCAGCGCAAAGCTAGACCGCACTGTTCAAGCGACAAGCGCCCTATTCTAAACACCAAATAGTTTGAAAAAGAGCGCATATAAGAATGGCGGTTAGGCCACTGGATCCAGCACAAGCGGTCTTGTGCCTGTGGCTTAGGCTTACAGCGCACACAGCTTCACCTCACATGAGTATGCTGCAGATCTGCTCCTCCGCTCTCTAGTCTCCCTTCACACTAACCCTGTCAATAATATGGAAAAATATACCCAAAAAATATCCAAAACAAAACAAAAACGTACAAGAATGGAACATTGTTAAAACTTTGGTGCATCGTTAACCAGATATATACAACTAACTCTAGGTTTAGTAGAGGTTTTTCAAAGATGACTTTATCTGACGGTAACAGGCAAATATTTCCATTAGATTGGTTAGTAATTATTGCATTACAATTATAACAATTATTGTTCAATCAAAAAATTTGAGATATGGTCCTTAATTAGTACACTATTCCAAAGACTCTTTGCTGAACCAACTGAAACAAGAGAACGATTAAATTGCATGCTGTGATAACTGTGACACAGTGAAATCCATTTTTTTTCTCATTTCTGTTGCTCTCAGTTTCTCTCTTTCTCCATTGCGGTGTTTTCTTTGGTAGGCAGGCTAAGTAAGTAGTGAATACCACTCCAATGTCTTTATAATCCACTGGCATTTCCTACGGGCTTCCTTTTTTGTGGGGGTACGGAAGGTTCAAATTGCAGGCAAAGATTTAGTTGAGCGGCGGCAACATTGTCCGCAATGACTTGCAGAAGCAGTGCCAGACTACGCTCATATTAACAAACGTCTCCCCAAACCCCAGTCCTGTGACTACATAACTCCCAGCGCTGGGGGTGTGGGGCTACTCAGGTTCGCCACTATCTGCGTTATGGAACGCCCTCTAATGGACACTGTGTATCCTCGGTCAACAGTTCCTCAAGAGAAACACAAATTCAGCAATCACATATTTTTATATTGTATTTAGTTCTTGTGAGAGTGAGAGTTCAGTGGGTTCAGTGAGAGTTCACGTACAATCTTGGCATGAACTAGATTAAATAGAATGTAGAATATTACTTGAAGATTTGAGGAAGATATTGCACTCGTCGGCCATTCAGAAAGAAAGGCATTTAGTTAAGAAGGTTGTTTGTTTGTCAGTGAAAAGAAATTGCTGAAAAAGTTATATTAGTATAAAATTTAAAAAATTAAGTCGGAGAGAAGAGACGTTGGAACGGAGAATGTCGAAATGGAGGCGTGTAACCTGTGGTAGATGTGTCGTGGGAATTCATTTTTCATATGATGCATCATTTTAGTTTGAAGGCCATCGATCGGGCAGTGAAGAGTGACAAGGAATAGAGCCACGAGTACTAAAGTAATCAATAACAGTTCTATTTTGTTTTGCCCTTACGACAAGCGTTGTTGTTTTTGGGCTCCATTCAGAGACTGGTCAGCTCAGTTCTGTTAAACTAAATATTAATTTCAGTAGCTGTCCGTGGCTTTAAGGCCGTTTTTTTTTTTTTTTTATAATGACGGGTATGCGGCTTTTAGATAGATGAACTCAATGGTCCGGGAAATACGGTACACAAAAAGTTATGGACAGATTTTCATGATTTTTTTCCCCAGAGTTATTGGCCCAAAGAACAATCCATTACAGTTTAGAGATGACCCAGATCACATTCTCCATGACCCTATGCCATGGCGGATGTCTGCGGTCTCTGAGTGCTTGTAGTTTAAAATCAAGGTTATGTTTTGTCTTGCACTTCTAAAAAATTGTGCTTGAGTGCCAAAGATGTGTCAAAATAATATAATTTTCAAAATAGAAATAAAAAAATGAATATTCTGTGAACCTTTGAAAAATGGTTTGCAGACGACAATCAAATAGACAATGCTTTCTGCCCCCGAGGCTATTTTGCTTATCTATGTAGTGACGGATCGACAACACAAGGTTGCCATCATGCATTTTCTTTGTTGAACAATAATTTGGACGAATTTACATATCCATACATGTCCAGTTCTAAAGGATAATAACTTCTCCAGCCTGAATCTGCAATTCCGCTTAAAGTCGAGCAAAGCATGTTTTGCTTCTTCACGTCAGCAAGTTTTCATGACAGCTCAATGTTTTTATTTTGGGGGGAAATTCATTGTTTCCGACCACCCGGTGTCTGTATTCCACTGTGAAATCTGTCACTTGCAGCTTTCAACAAAACCGCAGAAGTCCGAAAACTAGAAGAGCTACTGTGCGTGTCACTATTTCGGGAAAAGGAAACTTTAAACAGAACAAAGAAGCCAAGAAACGAACGTACTAGGAAAGTACTATGAATTTTACTTCTCAAGGAAATTATTTTTTTTCCGTGATATTACTGTACTAGAGAAAAAACTGCAAGCATGTTCTGTTGTTGAGTTATGAAACACTAAAGGTTAGAATGTTTGGAAGGGCTGGTATTCGGAACAGGGACTTTCACCTCTCTGCTAGAAATGCTCTCATGTTGTGCGTTGACAATGACTTTGCTAAGAAGACAAATCACCATGAATCTTCGTACTAAGATTTCAAACAAGTGAGAGCACGGGAGCGCCCCGGAGTTTGCTTTGAAATTGAAAGCGGCACACGATGACCCGCAAACCCCTGACCATACCTAAACCCTCACCTTCGACCTTCTGACCGCCCTTTCACCCCTCATGCTAAACTCTTGTCCCATGTCCACGACCTCAAGGAATTATGTCCAAGGAAGCTTGTGGTCTGGTGGTTAGTGCAGACAGAGAGTAACAAAATATGAACAATAGAAAGCACTTGGAGGACACAGACCCTGCCTATGCAAGCAGTAACATCCCTGGGGTCAATGGGTTCTTCTTCGCAAATAGATTATTGAAGAACATTAACTCATTGAGTGCCAAAGACACGTTTCTGCGTCTTTGTGAAGAGTACCGCTGAGTGCCAAAGATGCGTTGTCATGTCTTTGGGTTTGGCAAAATAAAAAAGATTGGTTGCAGTACATCTATTTGACCACCAGAGGGTGCCATGCACCGCTTGTAGGGCCATATAAAGGGAGCATTTTGTGGCAGCGCATACTGCCACCTAGCGTGCAAGTGTCGGCACTTCACCCGCATTTATTCGAGACTTTGTGAGAAATCAGCAGTTTTTAGTGATAACCACCCCTGTCACATGGGCCTTGTTTTCACAACATTCTTTCTGTAGGAAACGGGGTGCCTTGTATAGTACAGGCCAGACTAGACCAAACTAATCATAACTAACCATTTTGAATTGATCTATCTTGAAAGTGGCCTCCAAAATCAGTTCAGCTCATGAACCTGCACTAGAACATTAACACACTGAATCTGGGACAAATCCATCCATCAGTTCACAAGTTATCTCATAAACACGAAGGATATGCCATGGTGGCATGCGAAAAACCATTATATACCCTGCGCTGTGCATTTTGGGGATATAAATAGGGACCACATTTGGCCTGACCCCTGGGGTCCACACACGACCCCTGCTGTAAGACACATTCGAGAACACAGAATGACATGCTAGAAACACATTATAATTGTAACAGTAACATTTTCTGTGAGAAGATGACAATTTGTCCAAAACACCTTTGAAGGCTTTGAGCTGTCTTTGAGCTCTTTTTTTCCTCTTTTTTATTGAGACTGAACAATTATTATTTCCGATTGTTTTTACAAGAACAAAATAAAAACAAATTTAGTTATATTTTTTGAATGTTATGTACATATTGGTGTACGTCCAGAGTCTGCACGTAAACCAATAACTAACAGTGGATGAGTAAAAAAACGCGATTACACGAAATTGTGTGAAAATTGTTGCAGCAAAATACATTTCATTTAGTCGAGATTTACGTTTTCTGCAGTGGACTAACGGCGAACTGCTGTTTTATCCATCGGTAGTATATAGTGCTGTGCAACCGTGTCGTAGGCTCCGCACAACTGAGCTAACCTGTTCCTTTCAAGAAGATTCTTAACACACTATCGCTGAAGCAGTGCCAACATTTCTTCCTGTCAACAGCGATGACCCCGCCAATCTCTGCCTTCAACCTCGGACCAACGCGGACGGCGAGAGTTGAGGCAAGGTCGCCGCTGCTGAACGCCAAACATCTCTCATCCTCCCGAGCTTGAACTAACTGACCGTGAACTAGCGCTAGGGATGCCACATGAGCAGCGTGCCAGAGGAGATAGCCGGGCAATGAGACGGGGTGGGGGAGTGTGGTATGAACTGAGGCAAACAGCTGTGAAATTGTTACATAGACACGCTGTATTACCGGGCTCATCAGGCGATCATCGGGTGTTTACCCTGAGTCTTAGGCCAGGGCCGGCGCTAAGCATTCTGTAAATACACACGCACACACGGCTAATAGGTACACAGGCATGTAACATGACATACACAAACACAGGTTTGGTAAGATTACTTTTCAAATGTAATCCCTTTACCATTACGAGTTACTCAGGAAATATTGTAATTAGTAATACATTTCAAAAGTAAAGTAAAGGATTACATTCTTTTACTGTAATACAATCAAGTTAACAATTTCATGCTTTCCCAAGGTTCACTTTTGTCATCTTCTATTTTAGTGCACAATAGTGCTCTGTAAATGTCATATTGCATGGTATTGTCACATGCATTGTCCCTATAATGGCCTGAAATTGATTTTTATAATGAGTATATAACTGCATGTAATCCTCTAATCCTGGCAAACTGTAAGCTAGATAGCATATTTAGGGACCAAGCTGCAAAGATGGCGAAGGCAGCTGAAGTGTTTGTTAGTTTTCTTATTATGTCTTCTTCTCCAAATGGATTCCTATGGCAGCCCAAAGAACCCAACATAGGAAAATGCTGAAAATTGGCACACACATTTGAGTCGGTATCAGCATTACCCAAGGCAATTTACAGGTCGCCAACCCCAACTATATAGCGCGACCAACTGGTCAAAGTTGCAGATGCATTTCTGCGTTTAACTTTTGAACCGTCTGGTCGATTTTCAAAAACTTGGTATCTCTGGACTCCAATCAAGCTGGATGCACTACGTGATGTCAATTTCTGTCAGGATAGATTTTCCGCCATTTTTAATTTAGTGAAAATCACACTTCTCCTCCCTCAACTGTTGAACAATCTTTCTGAAAATTGGTATAGAGCATGTCTGTGATTTGAATATTCTACATTCTAAAAATATGTCTCCTGCATGAGTCTTTTGCAGTAAGTATGTGCTTTCTGGAAGCCTGTGGGACTGAAAGTGTTACTTTCCTGCCTTAGGGAGTTATGTATAGTATTCGTTTCATTTAGAATTTGGAATGATTCATAGATGTTGCGCCAAGTTGTCTCACTCACACACTCGCACTCACACAAAGACGAAAATCTAAACACACGCGACATCACTCTAATGTGGGTTTTTGCTAGACCACAGCGACACACGCAAACACGCGCATTGATCATGCAGTGCAACCCGACACAAACAACATGAAACATACTTTTAATGGCTTCAATTATATCTCCGCCTGATATCATTTTAATCTTCATCGCTCCCCCATGCTGTTGGTCTTCTTCCTATCTTCTCTCATTCTTTCCCCCCACATCACCCTCTTTTCCCTCTCTGTTTCTCGTTCCTTGGCTGGATATAGTTGTGAACTTACTTTGTCATGAAACCTATTTGAATGTAGGTCTTTCTTCGTGTGTATTTTGAACAGGACATTCATGTGCATTCCTATTTCATTTTGCTTCCATCCTGTCACGACTCGCTGTGCGTGGTGTCGCGCGCCACGCTCCCGGTGTGCACCCGTCCTATCTACACACCGGTTTCCCATCTGCCGATCACCCGCCAGCCTATAAGAGGCGCCTCGTTCCCGCTCTTCCCTGTCGGATCGTCAGTCGACGTTTCCTGATCTAGCCCTGAGCACGCCCGAACTGACCAGCTCGCTAACCTACCTGCCTATCTGCTTGCCTGTCTACCTGCCTGCCAGTTCGCCGGTTCCTCCGCCTT
>OMKY01209738.1:0-13390 GCA_900302395.1 Bregmaceros cantori | reverse complement strand
TATTATTATTTGTATATGATTATACAAGTAATAATGACAGAATTCATAGTAATAATAACTTTAAAACTAAATAGTATCTTAAACTATCGTTGTCATCGTTGTGGTTCCGTTTTTGCTCTATATGTCGGATGGATGATGTAGTGTGTGACTCATAAACACGATCCATGCGTCCTAAGCTTGCCCGTTCACTGGTTGACTCTAATCCCTAACTTAACCCCTAAGTGGGCTCACTTTAACTCGAACATTTTACCATCTGCCAGTCACCTAACAATAACCCCTAATCGTAACCGTAACCTCTTATCCCCAAATCTAACCTAACGTTAACAAAATAAGCGGATCGTTTTTTGGAATCGCACACTACATCATACGTCAACAGTACCCGTTCACCAAGGCGTATGTTTGCCATTGCGCGCTGTTGTTGTTACTTTCAGCCTGTGAGGAGACGAACTGTTTTCAACACGCGTTGTCCGCGGCATTATGAGAATTTTACTCTTTGATATCCGGAATAAATAGAATGGGAAAAGGCCGCGGACAACGCTGCGTTCAGCGAACGGAACATGACAGGCAATCCCCAGGTTCGGGATCGCCTGTTCGGGATACGCCGAATAGACTAAATATATCAATAATAATAGACAAAAACTATGCGCAAACTGCGGTTTTTGTCCGTTTAAAATGCGAAAAGGGCAGATGTCTTTGTCGTGCGTGTCTTTCGACTGCTGCCATGCTCGACACTCAGATAGGGAAACGGTGAGTATGAGGGACAGACAGTGACGCCCGCATGGCGTTGTAACGCACCGAGATGAACATTAATATATAATATTTAATATGAATAAAATACAGGTTGTTTGTCACTATCAAAACATTGATCACGGTAATAAAAGTGCTCCCGGTGTCACGGTGTGCAGTGTACGGTAACCGATCGCGATAACCGACCGTTTGGAAATTCAGACGGTTACCTCACCGTCAAAATATTTTACCGCGGTTTACCGTACACACCGATTACCATGACACCCCTAACAAGTTGCACTGATTATTAAATCATGCATTTGTGGGTCACAGATCCGCATGAGAGCATTTTGGGTGTGGTAACTTGGGTGCACAAGTTACCACCATCGGTTTTAAATAACCCTGTAGGTATGTGTTCCCACCGAATAGACCCGTTGAAAAATAGAGCACGGCAAACTAAATGGCACCAGGCGTGACGTTCAGAGACCGGAAATACCCGCAGAACTTGTCTATAGTGAATATTTATGGATTATTGAAGTTGTTTATATGGTAAAATTAGAGATTTATTGGTGAATGTGGTAACTCTATTTAGATTAATAGTAATGTTTTGGTGACATACTTACATGATTAATTCCAATATTATCTGACTATCCAATTAATCGGTTCGCATGCTCTGCAGTTGTATGATGTGTAGATATATTTAGAATATATTTTTTATATACTATTAAATAACATTATTTTTTTGGTTTGTTTTGTTACAGTTTTACTCTGTCATGTGGAGATCATATTAAAGAAGATGAAAGTCCTCTGCTAAAGAGTTATGTTTGCATAGCCGTACATGGTGGATAGGTGAGCACATTCGTGGCCAGAGTTATGAAGTTAAATGTAACCCTCCTTCTTGGGAGGCCGTGCGCCAAGGAAAATAGCTACGGTCTCGAGATTATAGTCCGATAGGAGTCCTCGAGCCGGTCCGGGGAAAGTCAGCCCTCATCTCTAGCGCCTTTGTGGGCGTAGCTATGAACAAAACATGGCCTTGAAAAGCAGGCCCAAAAAGGGTTAACAGAAAGCTTTTATTATTTAGAGACACGAAATTTGGCATATGCACCTTGGGTCGGTGCGGCGTCTTACCTATGCGATGACGTAGCCGTACGACAAATTTAACCCCTTATTCCTGCTTATTACAGTGTGTAACAGTGTAATTAGCTAACTGGAAGCTAACAAAAAAAGCTCCTAATTGGCGATCGTAGAGTGTGATAGTGCCCGTTGAACCGGACCGCGGAAAGTTGACCCCCGCAGCGAGATATCAACTCAAATGTAACCCTCCTCCTTATTCCACAGCCAGACGAGCAATAAGCTTGCCGCATGCTAACAAAAGGAGCTACGGTCTCGAGGTCATAGTGTCTAATAGTGCCCGTTTAGCCGGAGTGGGGAAAGATGACCCCGGGTCTCTAGCACCTTCGTGGGCGGAGTTATGAACTTAAATGTAACCCTCCTTCTTATTTCACAGCCAGAAGTGTAATAAGTAAGCCATGCGCCAAGGAAAATAGCTACGGTCTTGAGAGTAAAGATTCCGATAGCAGTCCTCAAGCCGGTCTGGGGAAAGTCAACCCTACATCTCTACCGCCTTTGTGGGCGGAGCTATGAACCAAAACATGGCCTTGAAATGCAGAAAATGCAGATCGGTCTCGTGGAGCTAGTTGAGACAGAGCGCTGAGTAGTTGTTTCGTGCATCTACGTTGTTTGGCTGCTGAGTTATTTGAACATCCTGGACTTCCAAGCGAGTATCTGGCAACTTCCTGTCTTGAGATCTCAGCAAAGGTAAGGTCACACCGTGAAAAATATTCATTAAAAATCACCCAAGAGGCCTCAAGGCTCAAACTGATGTTTTTCTTATTCTGGGGAATAGCTTAAATGCAAAGAATTGAAGTGAATAACCTTAAAAGCTGTCTTTGCTAATATTTCTGTTATGGATCAGCCTGCCGCTCCTCCACCAGCAGGCGGCAGCAGTTCTCTCTCTCTCCCCTTTCCCCCTCTCTCAACCACTCCCTCTGTCTCCAACGTCCCTGATGCCGCACAGCTGGAGCCACTCCCCTCATCAACTGGGAGGCTATATAGGAGTGGCAGAAGGAGCACAGGGCGCCAGAACTTCTACTCAGCAAGCTAGTGTAAAGTATAGCTTTGCTACAAGTATCTATCTCAGTTCCCAGTATATGTTATTTGTAAATTGTAGTTTTCCTCTTTGTTTTGTTCCAGTTTAGTTTATCGCTTCCCTGAAGATGTATTTACTTTATGCCTCACCTGGTTTCTACTCCTCCTCAGTTCACCAGCTCCAGCTCCCCCTATCTCCATCCAGCCAGTCCCGCCTGGTCCCGGCCCGTCTGCTCCTGTTCTGTTCCGTCCAGCCAATAGTCCTTGGGCCAAGGCAAGTGGTCAGTCCACTTTTGGGTGGCAAAAGATGGATGTTATTTTCCTTTTAGGTATCAACTATTGACAAAACTGCATGATGGACATTTGAAAGGTCCAGCTTATGCCCTTTAACTCTTTCACTGCCATGGGAGATATGCCACTTATGCTCTGTATTGCCAGGCGAAATGGCTTATTTCATGTTTTTTCCGAGGCTCAGAATCTTTGCTATGACGCGTACAAAGTTTTGCAATGGCTCATCTTGTACATGGGAATGTACATTACAACCGCCAAAAAAGGTGAGAGTCTAGAACCTTCCATTCCGGAGATATGATGCGGCCAAATGTGCCATTTTGGGTGTTGGAAACTTTGTTTCCGAGATATTGGCACTTTTGTGAATTGTTTGAATTTACACCCAAATATTGATCAGCCAACACAAATTTTTGTTCCAAATTCTTCCCAACATCCCAAAGTGTTTTGACATTATGTTTGAATATTCACAAAACCACCAGCAGGTGGGTGGAACCAACCCACGTCTGATGCAAAAGGGTCATTTCTTACAGTTTTGGACCAAAAACACACCTTATATTTGCCTGGATAACTTTTGCTACTAATGCAACAGGGGATATATTCATATATTGGTGTAAAGGGTTCCTCTTGAACATATCACAGAACATATATGGATGTGCTACACGCAAACGATTTGACTCAATTGACCAAAAACATGAAAAATATTCATTGAAAATAAACAGTACAACAGATTGCAAATTATATCATTATTATCTATTCCAACATTGCCTTCCATGTATATGGGGAGGTTATAAAATATTAGGATGAAAAATGTGAAAAAACCCACCAGCAGGTAACCCAGATTTGAAACAAAAAGGGTAATTTGACAGTTTTGGACCAAAAGCGCATCTTATTCTAGAATTCTCAATTCTAACTTTTGATAGTAATTGTTAGTAACAGCAGATTTGTTCATATATTAGAGGAAACGGTACCCCATGAACCGATCACAGAACAGTCTGGTGTGTTACACACTAACGATTTGACTGAATTGACAATAAACATGATAAATGGAAAAATATCCATACAAAATAAACAGTACAACAGATTACACATTCCAGCATCGATATTTATTTCAACATTGTTTTCAACCCATATGGGTTATAAAATAGTTGGGTAGAAAACTTGGACAACAACAGGCACTTTGTGGCGTTTGAAAATAGAATACATGACCACGGACATAGGAGCAGCAAGAAAACTATAAAGTCAATATAAAAATGGAGGGCTGATAGAAAATTTCCGATTTTATGTGACATTTGTCAACTTGGTGTGGTATAGACTGTGAAGCGATGCCCTGTGTGCATTGCCAGTTGGCAATACTGCGTCACACCACACTTTCCCTTCATGGAGTAGACTACAGCTCACTCCTCCTCCGTGCACGGACCTCTGTGGGACATAGGAATATATTGTAATGACTGTCGTCTGCCGCCTGCTGCCTTTCACTACAATATATGATGGTCTATCGAACATGAATACAATGATGATAAAAAAATACTACTACAAAATCAATGCGCATCCCGTGCCGATCTCTGGCAAAACAGCGTGGGCAGCGGAACGCAGACGAGTGCAAAAACATTTGAAAGTTTGATATGCAATAAAATGCAATTGTGGCGACGTCTGCCTACACGGGCCAGTCGCGCACAAGATGCATCACATTTGAAAGTGCAAACTGTTTTGCACTTGCAACCGCGGTAAATCCGGCCTCGGGATAAAACAGCGCGGGGAGCCGGCTGCGCGGCTGAACGCAGCAAGTATTGAAAAAATGGATTTGTGTCCGTACGAGCCCTACAGCATTACACGCTATCAAACAACACACAAGGCAATAAAGTGCAAGATCGCCTAACGTTATATTATACAAGTTGAACGACTCACCATCAGCTCTCTGTTGCCCCTCTCGTGCCTCCTAAATCGTGTGTCGGCTTGGTGCTGTGGAGTGGGGGGCGCAGCAGCAACAACGGCTGACGCGCCTGACTGGTGCCAGGAGCATTATCTATTTCTTCATAAGTTTCTTCAAGGTGTTGACTCCGAGAATGCCCACTGGTGAAGTCGAGGAAGTTGTAGCAGCGGTGACGTCACACTGCTCGGCTATGGGGCGCAGACAGCGGTGCATGGCGCACCCGATATAGACGTTATTTTCTTATCAAAGTTATCATTTTTTGGTCAGAACATGGCCTAGGTTGTCTAGGTTAGAAAACAATAAAACGGAAATTCTCGTTTCTCGTTTTTGGCAAACTAGGCCCATGTTAAAAAAACCGAGACTATCGTTATTGGCAAGGAAAGAGTTATCAGCCTCAGGTATATAATCATGATAATATAAGATTAATCGGAGTAATGTTCACTGACATTCTGACTAGGAGAATGGTTTATTGTCCAAAACAATTGTCTCTCCTTGTTTAAATATTATGAATGCCATTTAGAAGTCCTTATAAATATAAGGACTCACTGATTTGAAACATTTTCCCTTAAATTGTAATTTTTATATATTGTTTTGCGAGATGCTTTTTGTTTTCAAAGGTGATGGAAACTTCCAATAAATAATACTTTCCTGCATTTACTATTCTTGTTGGCCTCATGTACAAACACTTTGAAAGTGGTTTGGATGTGTCTTCACAGTGTTAAGAATATTCGTCTATGGGCAAGTTACCCCAACCCCAAAAGAGCATTCCAGACATATGGCAAGGTTGAATATAATAAATATCCTATTATTTTCCTTCAACACACCTGTCCTGCCATAACCCATTGTAAGTTGGGTAAAAGAAGATGGGATGTAATTATGAAAATATGTATATTTGGCCTTTCAATTATTTTTTTTTATTACAATCAAATTGTATAAATGATAAAGTTACATAACTGTTTTAAACAGACGTATTAGAGTTCCAAACTACCAACTGGTAAATCATATAACTTCTATGATCAACTATTTCAATAGTATCCCATTTCTTTCACGTAAGCTATATAAATATAATTTTCAATCATTTGGTGATATTTTATGTCTAGAATTAAGGCAGACCTCCGAGATTGTGTGACAGGACAAAGGTTTATTGATGTAACGTGACTATGATTATGTCCAACTTGACACTTTTGTTGAACGAGAAAGCCATTAAGTTAGTTGGCGGCATCCAGAGCTTTTTGGAAACATTGTTATGAGAATGGGGGCTTTCCACACCATCTGCAATCTCATGGGCACAATGGGAAAGCGATTCAGGGTTACTGGGCTTCTAGATATGGCAGTAGAATCTGATGTTATAGCTGAGGGATCTGCAGAAAATGAAATGAATGGCAAGAAGTGCAATCGGGCAGTGCGCTTCCACAACTCCAATAGTCCGTGGTCCAAGTACTGGATGTCATACGTCGACATGGCTGAAATCCTGGGACTGATACGAGCTTCAAGAGAGGGTAACTGGCTGATGCACATGGCTCCTTTCCATCCACGCGCGCAAAGGCATGCTCAGTGTTGATCACCGTTAAACAATTCAGCCCATCATGACAGCAACCAGCACAGGTTCTCCAGCAACAGGCACAGCAAGCCCCGAGACTACTGCTTCTATTCCACCATCTTCCACAAACTTCAACTTGCCCTTCATAATCCAGTATAACTGGAACGAAATGCCAAATGTTAACGCTGTGGGAAGTGTATTAACGAAGAAGGTTCCACAACGTCCAACTTCCTCCATCACTTCACAACCAAGCATAAAGAAAGGTGAGTCACTATTGCTTGTCGCTCTGCCCGATGGATAATCATATTTTGCCTACCGCCACCGACTATCTTGTGATATCTTGATCCTGAAGGAATGAATGGGTTGTTTACTTCTGGCTCATCCAGTAAGCATGTGCACCAACAAAAAATTTCCCCCTGGAACGTAACCCCAGTCGGAAGGTTCCTTCTAGCGGGCACCAATACCATCTTTAAAAATGACTTGAGACTCGACTCTGACTCGTACCCTAAAGATTCGGACTCAAACCCTAAAGACTCGGACTCGTGTACATCTCTGGGACATGATACCGTGGTGTTTTGCATAAGACCGCCGCAACTATGCCAAGTACCTCTCTGTCTACTATGCCCAGATGTCAAGGCTTCCAGCCGAGCACCCACAAGTCCATGATGACCTGATGGATGAAGTAGGGCTGTCTGTGCAGTTGGGGGATAAAAACCTCTTTGGCCTTATTCCTGTTGATCAAACGGTGGAAGAAACAACAACAACCGTCAACAAAGACAGCTGCAGTCTCAAAGTACTATCTGACAGCAGAACATCGCAGTGCATCACTCCGTCAGTTTCGAGCCATGACAATGTTGACGTATACAAGTTTTGCACATGCTGATCTGAAACCATCACGGATCCGCAAGGATGAAGCGGAGGTCCAATGTCTTGTAGACAATAGCTGGACCAATCCACTTGACAGCAGCCCATCAGACCTCATCAGTATCTTCACTGGAGTTGCAGCATCCTCTACAGTCGAAGATGATATACGTGCATATGATGTAGGCCAGAATGCATACAGCTGCTTCAAAGACCAACGACTTGGACCTCAGATGGAGCAATCATTTCATGCACCACTGCCAAAGATCAGACTGAAAACATTTAGTGACATGAAGGAACAGAAAACCACTGGCAAAGCTCACCATGAAACTGTGTTGAAGGCAGAGCACAAGCTCTTTGGAAGAATAATTCTTACCGCAAGTGGCCGAAATCGACCAATGCATGAAGTCCTGGAACATCCACTGGGCCAACTACCATGGTCCTTGGCAAATTGTGACGGTACACTGAAAACGACAAAGCATCTCTTGCAAGATTTCTAGAGAGATCACAGATCAGCCTATGTGGGGCTGATCTCTCCAATTTTGTTGGATGCTGCACTAATAATCAAGATATTGTTTGACGTGAACCTTTTCCTCTGCATAACTTGTGAATTTGCCCCAGTAAAACAAAAATACTCAAATATTTAGGGACTTGCCAAGATACCATGTGGCCAACAAACTACCAGTTCCTGTGAGCTCTCCTCACTGTCAATTTTTGCCAGAGGTTGGCTTCAATGCAGACCATATGGATTGTGTTGTATTATAAATTATCTTAAAGATGACATTGCTTTAAATTAACTTTTTGTCTCTCTATAACTAAGAAATATTTACACATTAGAAGAATTTAGGGATGTTTCCTCGGTCCCACTTGTATTCAGCACTAGTTGCGTTTGGGGGTAGGGGTAACTTGAGTGCACAAAAGTGTTATGAGTCAAGTAAACAATGTTTTAGTTTACAGGGCTCCTAGGGGTGACTCTGTAGCCTGGGAAGAATTGAAGCCGGTGAGCAAAGCGCCAGGAGCAGAACAGGTTTCCAGTGAGGTCTCGTCAACGTATTGAATTGGAGCAATAGGCTTAAACAACAGAACTGATTTCTATCGAGACTTCATTCAAATATGTACGCTGAAGCGTGACAGGTGAACTGACCTGTACCAAGACTTTGGGGCCGCATCTCTCAAGAGTTCGGACGCAACCTTAAGTTAGCCTGGCAAGCCAGACTCAATGCATCGTCCGCAAATTGCATGTCGCTAGACACTGAATGGGGTCTGGTGCAACTGGAGTAGAAAAACTGCGAAAAACGTTGAAAAAAACCATATCAATCAAATGTTGTCATCCACATGGAGGCGTGAAAAGTATTTCAATCAGGCAATCCAGTCACAACGCAGTAGGCGTGACCAGGGGCGCCGCCAGGCGGGGAAAGGTGGTACTGATTCCAAGGGCCCGCAGCACGGCCCGTGGATCGCAACTAATATTTTATTGTTTTTTATTATTATTATTTTAGAAATTTCTACAAAGAAATGGTAATTGGAAATAAACATATTAAACACACACCTGTCGATTTCCATAACCTTTTCGTTAATTCTTTAACATATTGTCATTTTCCCTTCCCCCTGGGCTCTTGTATGTGCGGTCCGGCAACGCGCGAGACGTTGAATCGAACAGCAAGCATTCGAAATGCTTGGTGTACAGAGCGGCAGGTGTACACAGCAGCTGGCTGAGGTCTTATGATCAGGGGCGCCGCCAGGCGGGGAAAGGTGGTACTGATTCCACTCACCATCATAAGTTATGATGGTGAGCCGGCGGTGACAGTCTGACAGACATGAAGTCAGGTTGGCAAAAAATAAAGGAAAGACGGGAGAAAGAGGAGAGGGCCAGAAGAGGCAGGCAACTGGTCACTCAATTTTTCGCTAAGAAAGAAGGTATGCTCACTCAATGACCTTGCGTTTTCAAAGAATTCTTGGATTAGCCTCCAAGAGAGCATGCTAGCATAGTTTCCTATTTAAAAACTCCACCTTTATTGTCACAGCGAACAATCGGCAAAAGTGGACAAACGTCCGTGATAAACTAGTCTTTCACTACAAAATATTTTTTCGAAATAACCTAACGGGGTGGTGTCTAAAATATGTGCATTTTCAGCTTCAGGAGGAGGACAAGATGATCCGCCCACAGCCACCACGACTGAATCCCATTTCGGAGAAGGAGGTAAGCAACATTAGTTTGGTAGATGTTAATTGCTTCAATGAAAGTTTTGAATGAGGGTGCCTTCTAGGCTAAATAATATTTCAGTATTGCTAATAACGGCCAGTCATTGGGTTCGAGGAAAACATAGAATGGCGTTATTGTTTATTCGGTGCGAGCAGCTAGGTGGACACGAGGTGAATGGCCAATGGTGGACTTGAGGGAAAAGTAAAGGCTCGGCACATGCGATGGCTAGGATTTGTGCAGTGTCCAACATTTGATTCATAGTTTGATGTCATGAACTGGTGGAGTGCGTTTTTTGTGGTTAGAATAATGCATTTGGCTGAAAGACTGACATCTTAAAATTTAAATGTCAGTCGATGTCAAATTAATAGTCTGTTTTCTTTCTTTTACTGTTACTCTCGTCAGGCCAGTGAGTGTGCGTTAAGGAATTGCACCCGACTTGCATGTAGGCTATAGGCGAATTGAAACCTGCATGCTTCTAACCTTTTCCTGCATTAATTTATCTAGCATGCGTCATCCCTGATGCAGAGCCAGGCCCCTCATCATGCCATGTTGCTGTGTCCAGTCCAAACACCAATGTTGAAGTGCAGAAGGACAGGACAGGGACCAGCAGTGCAGAAGGTGAGGATGTTCCACAGATGACCATGTCACTTTCATATTTATTCACAGGGTTATACTTAATAAGCTATTAAGAATGAGGTTAATTTTGCTCATAACTTGCATATTCATTATTGTAACTCATTGTCTGCATGCACCTAAATGTGCCAAGTATTTAACTAAATCCCACCTTAAACCACTTCCCTGATACACAGCCAGCCCCCACATCAGGCCATGATATTGCAGCGTCCAGTCCAGACACCAGTGCTGAAGAGCAGGAGGACAGGACGAGAACCAGAGGTTCAGATGGTGAGGAAATAGCACAGACTACCATGTCACTTTCATATTTATTCACAATAAGATGTTTCCCTTCTTTTAAGGGTGACACTTTTTACACTATAAACCATGGAGTTCATTTGAATTACACCTAACTTGCATGTATAACTGTAACCTGCATACATGTAACATTACCATGTATTAGCTTATTAACGTCCATGCATCACTAACCTACATTTCATTTAAATCCCTGATACAGAGCCAAGCCCCTCATCAGACCATGATGAGTACAACAGGAGCAGTGCAGATGACAGCGCAGTACAGCGTAAGGAAGAGCAGGAGGGGGCTGGGTTAATGGACGTTTGCCAATCTGAAAGCGAGGATCTACTGTCAAATGATCCAGGGTTGTGGCCAGCAAAGCTCATGGACAGTGACAGAACTGGTATTGTCAGGAAATTGGCTACATTAGAGCCAAAGCCATTTCCAAAAGACTCTGAAGGAAAGCTTTTCCAGAGTAGCTGATGTACACAAAGGCAGCAAATGGCAGGGAAAAGACAAAAAGGGATTGGCTAATTTACAGTGAAAGTGTAAATGCACTCTTCTGCATTCCTTGTGTCCTTTTTGCCTCTGAGGTAAAAAAAAAGCCCTCTGGATACAAAATGTGTGATGTGAAATGGCGTTGCATGTATAATATATAATTACCAAGCCATGAGAACAATAGGGCACACAGAGATTGCTATTTAAAATGGAAAAATCTACAGTGCTCTATTACTGCTGCAAAAGGTGTAGACCACCACATACAGAGCCAGATGCTGTCAGAAATAGAGAAAAATGTAGCTCTTGTGACACGCCTCCTAGATGTAACACTGCATTTGGCATCCAGGAATTTGCCTTTTCAGGGCAAAACAAAAACATTAGGGGATGTCCACAATGGTACATTGGAATTACTGTCCCATTATGACCCACTTTTAAAGGACCACCTCGACAAAGTCAGGAACAATCCCAAAGGCAGCAGACTTACTCATTATTTGTCTTCGGACTCTCAAAATGAGTTCATTCAGCTTTGTGCAAATAGGGTCTTGAAATCTATTCTGAAAGAAAGGGAGGATGCCATTTATTATAGCATTATTTGTGATGCCACACCTGACATTTCTCACACAGAGCAAAATGTTCTGCTAATTAGATATGTCCACTACAATGAGAATGAAAATGAATGGCAGATAACCGAAAGGTTTATCGAATTCAAACAATTTCACAAAAAAACTGGGAGTGAAATAGCTGGAATGATAGAGAATATGCTTAAGGAACTAGGCATAGATATCAGTGATTGCAGGGGACAAGGCTATGACAATGGCGCAAATATGTCTGGGAAAGTTAAAGGTGTACAATCCCAAATACTCAAGATCAACAATCTGGCCAGGTTTTCACCTTGTGCTTCCCATACTTTGAATCTCACTGGGGTACATGCTGCAGGATCAAGCAAAGAAGTCTCAACTTTTTTTGGCTTCATCAACTGTCTTTACAAATTTGTAAGTGCCAGTCCAGAAAGATGGGCCATATATAAGCAAGCTACTGGCTGCTCTGTCCACAGCTTGTCTGACACTCGCTGGAGTGCGAGAATTGATGCAGTGAAGCCCATTGCCAAACACCAAGTGTCATTGAGGCCCTTGGTAAAATACTTAGTACATGCAGCCTAACCAATGATGCCAGGGTAGAAGCTGTAGGTGCCATTGCCATTGTGCTCCTCGCGATGTGGGTGAAAGTTTTGCATGCAATTGACCAAAGAAATGCGCTACTGCAGTCAGGGAAAATTTCTCTGGAGGTGGAGGCAGCCAATATAAAGTCCCTCAAAGTTGAAATGCAGAATCTCAGAAATGAGTGGGATTCCCTCCTCTCTGAGGCAACACTCATTACCACTGAACTGGGGATACCTCCCCATTTCAAAAAGGAAGTTAGCTGTGAGAGAAAACGAAAGAGCTTTTTTGATGATGCACGCACAGAAGAAACCGTTCAGGGCAATCCGGCAGACACATTAGTCTTCTACAGTGCCATGGATCACATAATTTGTGACTTGGACACGAGATTCCAAAGCACAGCAAATATTGTTGAGGAATTTGCTGCCATCATTAAAGTTGGAAAGTTAAGGGAGCGTGATGTTGCTGCTGTGTGCCGGCTACTGATACACAAATACAACAAGGACCTCACACCTCAGTTTGAGAGTGAAATCAGGCATCTAAACGATGTATTTTCTGCTACTTTCCCATCTGATTGCTTTGGTATTTATCTGCTCAATGCAATTTATAAAATGCAGCTGCATAGCATTTTTGGAGAGGTTTGCACAGCTATAAGGATTTTTTGCACTCTGCCCGTTACAGTTGCAGGTGGGGAAAGGACATTCAGCAAACTTAGGGCGTATTCAAACCAACGTGTTTGTCCCAGGTCCGACTCGTTTTAACCGAGATGGAACTCGTTTCTGAGTTGTCCCGGTTGGTATGAATGCGCCAAGCGGGTCCGAGTCCGCGCTAAATCATCCGAGACGAGCCCTGCTCATCGAGGTGGGCCGAATCCGAGATTGAGCGCGCGTCAAACGTGCCCGGACTCGGGGCAGCTCGGTCTGAAAGCGATTACTCTTTGACCCGCATATGCGCGAACGCCGCCTTATTTTAACAGCACAGTAACAACAGCGCAGCTGTGTTACGTCAACTGCATCTGCTTGCATGGTAGAAATAATGATACAATCATTATCAATAGCCTAGAAAGAAGACGACAAATGTGTCGGATCGCTGTACAATATTTAAATATGTTAAATACAACAGCGTCTTAA
>OMKY01209736.1:0-13420 GCA_900302395.1 Bregmaceros cantori | reverse complement strand
TGAGAGGAGAGAGAGAGAGAGAGAGAGGGAGACCAAAAGCTGGCGGCACCCCACTGTTGGCAGGTGATACCTGCAGAGTCCTGTCTGCCTTTGTTCTATTGTTGCCTGCCAGACTGGGGGATGAGGGGGCTCACCTCCTGTGATTGGCCGGCCACGTTTTGTCACCCCCTCGAAGCGTGAATTGGCGACCAGCAAACGTGGCCACTGACGACCACATTCCAGACCAACAACACCTCAGTGGGTCCTGAAACTTGGTGTGGCCTGTGGCCGAAGTGATTTTCCGGGTGGATGTGCATGTGAACTGCGCCGTGCTGGCCTTAAGTGAACCTGTGGAAAAGGGGCTGTAGAGACAGGGTGAGAAGCTCAGTTATCCGAGAGGGGTCCGGAGTTGAGCCGCTGCTCCTTCCTGTTAAGAGGATCCAGCTGAGGTGGCTTGGACATATGATTATTTCCCTGGCAGGCGATCCTGGGGAAGACCCAAAACACGCTGGAGAGACTATATCACTAGGCTGACCTGGGATTTGGAGGAGCTGGAAGAAGTAGCTGGAGAGATATGGGCTTCCCTGCTCAAGCTACTGCCTCCACGACCTGATCCCAGATGAAGCAGAGTTAAATGTAATGGGTGTAAAATGAGATGCGGCATAAATGTCACACACAACGCAAGCTAGAGTACCAACCAATCAGATCACCTAGGGGAAAGTGAGTGTTCCCATAACGCAACAGGAGAAACAGGGGATGGGAGGGAGTTTAGTTACAGCATACAGGGGGACTGTGTAAGCAGTGTATTGCCTACGGCAATTGGCTGTACAGCCTATTAGTGTCGGTTTAATCACTGTGTATTGAGAAATTTGAACGTGACCCCTTAACACCTGTTACATAAGTAAGAAGAAAAAGTAAAGCCCAATTCGCACTGCTATTGAAAAAGTAAAGCCCAATTCACACTGTCATTGAATTACGTGGGGAATTCTGGTAATTTGCAATGACCCCCTGTTGTCTGTGTTATTTTGTTCAGATGTCCTCTGCAAATATTCGGAATTACCAGGGGTCCATAGGTAATAAAAGTCCAGTGCGAATTGGGCTTAAGTCTATAGAAATCCTTGATGACTTTCATAGAAATCTTACAGAAAACACATTTGCTGCTACCAAACTACTACCGAAGATGTCAAGAGACATTTTCACAAGGCAGAACATTGTAATCGCAATTTTCCTAAGTAGGCTGAGACACTGTTGTTGATACTGGTGGAGACTCGGGGGCCGGGTGTATTTTTCGATAATGTCACATACGGTGCCCTGGACCCTGGGTTCTATGTGACATTCAAGCTGATCAAACAAACATCTTTTTCTATTGACTGTCTGGCCATGAGAATACAGTCATTGGTTACATTGGGTAGTCGGCTGTTTCTCCCTCCTGACTGAGAATGCAGGAAAGGGCTTTCGCAACATTGAATACAAAAAGATGCTTGAACACCTTTGAATCTGATTCAGAAGTGAATAAGTTCTTTGGGCTCATGTAAACGGGGCTTATGTCATTTGGCGAGAGAGTGGATGCATGACTGCTGAGAGAATGAGTACAGGTATTTACTATTTTGAATGTGGTGTGAATAATGAGTAAAATACTTCAATCAAAGGAGGTGCGGTGGCAGAGTGGTTATAGAGCACACCTCAGGTTGAGCAGTGTGGGTTCCTGTCCCCCCTCCGGCTTTTCTGCAATCCCCAGACTCTTTTTCAATTCACGATTTAATCACTAGCTCACGATTTAATCACTATCTCTCAAATAAAGAATGAAAAATGGCGGAATAAATAAAAAGTATAACTTAAAGTCAGCAAAGAAAGTCAGCACACACACTTGGGCACGTGGTGGCAGAGTGGTTATAGAGCACGTCCCCCGGACCATAGGTCGAGCAGTGCCATACAGTACAGAAAAGTACTCAATAAGTATTTTTGAAAGTAAAGTACAAAGTAAAAATGAAATTGTATCTAAAATGCACTTTTTCAATGCCAGTTTGAATAAATAGTTAAAATCTAGCCTAACTTACTTCACCTAAAGTTCCTAAATCCCACTGCCGAACATTGAAATTAGCATCTGTTGTCATTACAGACCCCTACTGGCTTATTCACATTACACATATCCCAACCACCTACCATCGGTGCACAAAAAGAAGTAACAAGCCTGTTTTAAAAAAACGTAATGAGTAGAAGTACTGATATTTCTGTTAAAAATACACAAGTAAAAAGTCATCAGAGAAAAAAAGTACTTCTAAAAGTACAGATACATGAAAAAAACTACTCAAGTACAGTATTTAAGTATTTGTACCTAGTTAATTGCCATCTGGTCTTTGGCATACGATACATGATCAACAATCTTGTGTTCTAATGCGGATTCCGTTTGCTTCGGCTGAAGGCTCGGGTTTGTCCCACTTCACCACATAGCTTTATCACATTAGAGCCACAGCTGTGTAGAGATTTGTAGGTGCCCTGCGGGACATACAGCCGCAAAAGACAAATCAAGCGCATTTAATTGTGCATCGTGCAGGTCACGCACTCTTTTAAAAACTATTGACTCGAGTTGCAGATGAAGCTTTCATAATGCAATCCTTGAGCATAATTAGCTCAGCTGCGTGTCGGGCTGGCAATATATGCTCTTAGCCTTATTATCAAGCCTAATGCGTGATTCACTATGCTTTGTTCAAGTATATACTGCGTACCGTAAAGCTCACCCAGGCTGCATGAATCGGACGTGATTCATGGGTAGGGCAGAATTTATATCAACCTAAGAGATCATTGAGGAGGACGGAACATTTTTCACATTGCGGTTCGCATCGCAGGGCCCACTCGCTTCTTAATAAGGTGGGGCTTTTCCATCTGTTAACATCTGCTGGATATGAGGTTGGAAACGACAATGATGGAACAAGACAATGACTGTGACAATGATAGACAACTTTATTGCGTACAATGTGCAGGGTTGGGCTGTAACCACAGATGGGCAGAGTAGCAATAAAACTACTTAAGACTTAAGTAAAAGTATTGTCACCTCCGCAAAATATTACTCAAGTAAAATTAAAAAGTAGTCATCCAAATAGTTACTCAAATAAAAGTAAAATAGTACTCCACAAAAATGTTACTTAAGTTGTGAAAGTACTGAGTAACTTTCAGTAAAAAAAAAAATCTCTTTTCAAAAGATACAGAGATAGAGACCAAAAGAGAGAGAGCCCGAGAGAGAGAGAGACCCTCCGTACTTAGCTGATATGCTTGTATCATATCAGCCGTCGCGGAACCTGAGGTCCAACTCTAAATCGCATGGAGAGGCCGCATTTAGCTTCTATGGCCCTCGGCTATGGAATGGTCTTCCGGAGGCCCTCAGGGCCGCGGAGGATCTGTCGATGTTTTTAAGAAAAAGCTCAAGACACATCTCTTTGATCTAGCTTATAACTAGGATGTTACCAACATCGGTACATCAGCCCACTGTATTTGTTTGCGTGTGTGTCTGTGTGTGTGCGCGAGTGTGTTTGATTTGGGAGGCTGTGGGTGACGTTGTTCTGTTCATTGTTCTGTCTCTGTAAAGCACTTTGTGTTGCTCTGCATGAAAAGTGCTATACAAATAAATAAAGTTTGAGTTTGAAAAATGCCACCGCCAACCCGCGAGGCCACCGTGCAACAGCCCTATAGGCAGGATTGACCAGTTTGGGGTGTATTTGTTACATTTTCCTCGTAAAGAGTTGAACTAATTAGGATCAACTGGTATTGTGCCTTTTTGTTTGCAGTGCAAAAACATGGCCAGTCAGTAACTTTCTGGAACTGGAATTGCTCACCTCCACTCTGTATGCTCTACGACGTGATCGCGCTAGCTCCAGGCGGGCTAGCTTGTAATGATTTGAGCCATTCCTGCAACTCGCCAGGACGCAGCCTGAGAGGCTCCCCGGGAATCGGGGCAGACGTTGTGAGACACAGTGATGCGTGTGCTAATTGAGTGTCAGAGCGTGTGGGCTGGGCTGTGTGAGCTCGACTGCACCGCTGGTATTTACTTACCATCTGGGCAGAGTACCAGCCATCTGGGGCAGATCCCACTATAAAAAAGAAACAAGCCCATGGTTGGATTTGTGTTTTTATTGATCTAGTTGTTCGTTTAACAAATTCAGAATCTGCTGTATTCGCCACGCTTGCATATGCAGAGGTCCTGCATGTTTTAGTTAACTAAGGCACTGGCTTAGAATCTGGAGTTGGCCCCCGGGCTTTGTTCGGCATGCCGATCGCTGCTCCTCAGGGATGGATTCAATGTGGAGGATGAATTTCACAGTACATGTATGTATGTCTGACTTAATAAAGTACCTTTACCTTTAAGAATCAGTTGACTACCACACAAGGGATGGATGGGAACTGTTTTCAAGTCTGATGGACTTGGTAGTCCATCAGGATGTGTTCTTGGATATATTGTTACATTATATAGAAATAGGAGAGGCATGTCTAAAGGCCATGCACAAAGCCACGGTATTGTAAATTGGTTCTTATTCACCATCAAATTTACAACAACCAATTTACTTACTCTTAACAATTTACACCGTAATATTTGATTTTAGACTGTAATGATGTTTTTATTCATAGTCATTTCAATTTCCATTTCCATTCCATTTAATATTTTGCATTTTCTGAAATTATTAAGTCATATTGAATTTGTGTAGACCGTTAGGGGGGTGTTGGCACAAAACTGGCAACTATAATTCTGTCACTGGCGTTTATCGATTATTAAAATTGTTGCTGATTTAATTTAATCGATTTTAATGATTAATTGATGTCACTCATTGGCTGAGTTACACTGGCTGAATAAGCGGACATTTTAAAATGGGTGAAATGCATCTCTGGTATGGATTTGTACTCCCGCAGCCGGATGAAGTACTTGTCATGCAAGACTGACGGTGGGAATTCCTGCTCATCACTGTGGGCTCCCGCTCATGCCGAGTTGAATATCCTATTGCCAGTGTTCAAGTCCTTTCCCGGGAGGGGAAAAAGAGCGAGCATGAAGCCAACGGAGCGTGTGGAACAAAAAGGACAGTTCCCAAGTTCAGAACAGCCTTCAACCTGCAACCTTGACATTTCCTGTTGCACGAGCTGACGAGCTGTGACAGCTCTGTGGAGGGGCCGGCCATGTGAACAAATACGATGACAACACGGCGGCGCTTGCGACACGGACTCTCAGGAACTCCCAGCGAGGAACTGACCCTCGCGGGGGTCGCCTTTCATCGCCGCTTCCAACCCCGTGGGGAAGGGGTGTATAGTTTGCTGACGTCACGTTCACTATCCACCTGTCACCAAGACTGCTTATCATCAGCCACGAGGGACTTGTTTTTTCCCCTTTGGCAGGCATTAGGCAATGAAGTTGAATTTTTGTGGTTGCGCTTGAGCATTCCATATTTTTCCCTCCCAAATTTTATGATTACAAGGCTCACAGCACAACATTCATAAATTCCCCACACACTTGCATAGGCTACCAATATTTCTACATATATGATTTTTACATTTTATAGTACATTAATATTTATAGTAAATGTGAAAAATAAAGTCATTTATCTGCTTATATTATGCCTTGTTTTGGGGCCACTGCAGTTGCAGCATTTTTGGTGCGTAGGGCGCTGTCGACAGTGCCCTCAAAGTGGCCCGGATGATGCCCTAAATAGGGCCGGAAACCCAGTGCGCAACCGATGGATACTTGGTGCACTAAACGTCCGCCACGTGTAGCACAAATGGAATGACGGTGACATTGCTACAATCTGCTAACGTGTTGTAGTTCTGTGCAGGTGGTGTTCGATTTGAGACGGTGCTAAACTGCGACCCAGCGCACCAAAAAGTCAGCGATCTGAAATATAGTGCACTATATTGCGGTGCTGACACCAAGTGTGACATTTGAGACACGGCACGTGAATATTCAGTGTTGCAACACCAACTCACAGGAACCCCGTTGGGGAAAAGGGCGGACAGAGTTCCGAGTCTTACGACGTCACGTCCACCATACACCTGTCCCTGTGCAGTCCGCAAGCCTGCTTATCACAAGTCACTAGGGGCTTGTCTGCGCTTTAGGGCCGCTCGGCTATGTAGTTGCAGCGGCTTTTGTGGTCATGCTTACAGCATCTGCTTGTGTATTTCTTGTGTATTTCTCTACATTGCTCCAAACGTTTATGATTGCCACACCTCATGCCAGTAACAGTCATGTACGCACGAGGTGCAGGTCCCAAATACCCTCCAATATTTAGCTGGGAATTGCAGAAGATATTAGTAATTATGTAGACTTTTCTCCACATGATATCCTTCTCACTTGGTCATGTAAATATTATATCATCATTATGATCGTTGTTATAGCTGAGTTTTCTATAACTGTTCTTTCTACTCTTTCTGTCCTTGGGGATCAAAACCGTAAAAATGTTTTTTTTTTTAACACAATAAAGAATCCATAAAAGACAATAGATTTTGCGCTGAGCAACTTAGTTTTGTGATATACTTAGTTATTTGATATACAACTGAATTGAGTTGTAAATAGATGCAGTAGCTGTAGTACTATCCCAAAAGAATGACTTTAATCGAAGAGATTGTTTGTTTTTTGTAGTCTGGTAGAAATATACAAAGTGTGTTGGATCCGAGTTCATTTCAGAACGTAAATTTTCTATTTTACAGAGCAGTTGGGAACCCTGGACGCTAGACCATGGAATTGGCCGTGGTCAGTAGTGTCGGTCTGTTCTCGCCAATCTGCCTTCAGCAACAGTGCCAATGCAAAATGATTGACAGGCACCTCGCAGTATATCCACAAATGCCAGTCTCTCATTGAGAATCAATGGACGTCTTGTGGAACCCGGCGAGTTCCTCTACAACGCGCTTGCAATGAACACAACGGCCAATGCTCCGATTCATTTCCTTGAATAATGCATTTGGTGCATAGCTGTGAAAGAGTTCCCTGTAGCGTGAAAATAAACAAGATCGAGCCTAATAGAAAGTGCTCATTTCTCTTTAGCCTTTGTGTGCTCCGTCACAGAGCTATGAATAATATTTGTCAACTGCTTGTGTGCTGTGTCGGCAGCCATCCATCACATTAGTCATGAAGTGAAATGCGTTGTTGTAATCTAGTGCATATAATATATCACTGGGGGCTAGTGAGCGTAGAACCCGGCGTGGCTCCCTTTCACTGTACAACAATGGATTCAATAGTTTCAATGCGCCTGATGGGATACCCAAATGTGCTTTAAGATATCGCAATTTCAGCTGTAATATTCAGGGCTTTGAACCGCTTCCAGGAGCGAAAACGAAACCAGGAACTTTTTTTTATTTTCCAGTGAAACGAAACCAGAATGTTATGAAACGGGAACATTCATTTAAAAATAAAGGTAACCTACTAATCGGTTAATACCGGTTTTATTTCGTTCCTCAAAGTTTTCGTTGAAATCTGTCCGGTGCTCCGGCAGTCTCAAATTTGAATTGAAACACTGCCTGAACAATACTTTTTTTGTCCTAACCGGTTCGGGAACGTCAATTTATTGGTGGAACACATACACGGAAATGTTATAATTCCATTTCTGCTCAGAGCAAACAGATTGGGATAAAATATAAATTTCTTTCTTATAAATTATAAGAAAGCGAGCGGCTGCCAATCCCCGTTCACCCACTGTTCGAACACCACGCCCACTGCCACATCTGACGCGTCCGATGTCGCAATAGGCGTCTCGTGCGCAGCATAGTGGTGTTTGCGAGTGCGGTTTTGACCTTGTTGAACGCATCGTCCCGCTTGCTCGTCCACTCTACCACGCGTGTTGTTGGCTCCCTAAGCGCATCGTGGAGTGGAAGCATCAGTTCTTCCGTCTGCAGGATAAAGCGGTGATAAAAACCGACCATTCCCAAGAATTCCAGTAGAGATTTGGCGGTAATTGGTCTGGGAAAATGCGTGATCGCCTCGACGTTTGACGGTAGCGGCACCGCGCCGTCACCGGTGGCCGAGGAAATCGATGACGGACACCCCAAAAACACATTTACGGAGGCGTTTTAAAAGTGTTTTCAGGTGCGCAATGTGTTGGTCGCCTGAGTCGCTCGCGACCAATATATCATCGAGGTAGACGGAAAGGCAGGTCACGCGGTGTATACGTTTTTATTTCATGTGTTTCAAATAAACATTCCTATATAACGTTAAGTATTAATGTTACTATCAATAAATATACATTATTTAGTTTAATACAAGTATTGTATTATTTGCAAATCCCTGCTGTGCTCTCAATATGGGTAATTTAAAGATTGTAAAAAATGACTTACTCGAGATCAATACAGTATATTTGGATATTTCCAAATGATAATTTATGCCATCATCCCTCTGTTCTCGTCTAAATACGCCAGAAGTTGATTCATTTTACATAAACAATTGAAGCCGAAAGACAGTGTTTTAGTAAGATTGTGTACCTTTCCCTCTGGCCCAGGGCGGTTTGTACATTTAGAATTTACGTCAATCCAATGTCAGACATGCACCGCTAACTATGGGGGCCGGACTTAGTCAAAAATGCCCAGATCGATTTGTTCACCCAGTCCAGGCCGTGGGGCGGAGAATGGAGACTGGCATTGGGAACAACATACTGGCATTGGGAACACATTTGAGTAGAGAATGGGCCAAACAGGGAAGCGATTAATCGCTGCTGATTAATCGATGATCAAATTAGTTGGCAATTATTAATCAGTAATAGATGATATTCGATTTAAGCGGCTGCAGCTCTAGAATAAACTATTTTGTCTATTTGAAAAGGATTAAGGGTACAGCCCTATCTCGACTGGTCCGCCCCCAGAATGCGCTCCTTAGCCTTTCGGTCAATGAATAGCTGGCACCGCTGGCCGACGGCAGCGATGTAGGGGGAATGGGAGGAATTTCCCCCTTCTCGTCTGTCTCGCACAAGCTTGGCTCGCCCCAACGCTCCAATTTAGGTGAAAAAGCCGCGGCTTATCGGCCACCTGCCATTTCGGCTATTTCAAAATAACCCCCCAGAGAACCCGGTGTTTTAACAAGCCCTGGAAATAACTCTTTGGAAAAACAGAATCACGAGTTTCTCTCCGTCTCTCTCTCTCTCTCGCCCTCTCTCCTTGTATTTTGATAAGACGTTAACACAATGAAAGGTCAACTGTACAGAGTTGGCATTGTTTTGGTTTGGTTGCTGTGCGCTGGCGTCCACAAACCAAGCGTCCACAAATGACAGGAGCATAAAAGAATGTTGGTCGTTTTTAAAATTGATGTTAATAGTAAGGGTGTAATGGTGCACAAAATTCACAGAACATAGCTCTATTTTGTGGTCACAATTTGGTGCATTGCATTTCAGGTATGGCCTGGGAATATTATTTAGAGAATGTACTATATTAAAAATTAAACTGTGTTGTTACTTATAGCAGATTATTAACCAATCGAAAACATTTCATTGATTTAATTTTCTTACAAACAATGAATCAATCAAACACATTTGATCCATATGTGCACACTGCACCAAATAAGGATAGCTTCTTTCTATCCAAAGTTAGTCCATGATATCCCAATAGCTGTATGAGAATCATGGATCAGAACCCATAATATTATCACTTTAATTTGTTCATTTTATACCTATTGATAACATATCTCGCCAAGCCTGCCTTACATGATCCTTTGCCATATTATCTAGAAAATGTTTAAAAAGTGATTTGTCGATTTTAATCAGTAATCAATACAAGTAATGATAAACCGAATAATGCATTAACCAGCTTTTGACATCCCTAGTTTCATTCATTCTTGAGCTCTTTAGTAATTTAATCATATCTAATACCAAGGATTGCTTGGAATGTACGTTTTTAAACGTATGGATGCCTACCCCTACACTGTTGATCAATAGTCTAATCTAATGACTCAAAACAAATTACTCACTTACTGGCATACATTTCTGTCCTTTACAAGATTTGTTAAATTCAAGGGATATGGATTAACACTCTCCCCAAGTTTTTTCCATGGTCTACGACCCAAGTTTCTGTTTCATGTGGTTTCCTTGGTTTCCTTGGTGGTTACTTTATGTTGGCCACTTCCTGAATGTACTATAGCTTGTGTTTTTGTTTTGTTGTCCACTGAAAAGTGCTATATTACTTACTTATTTATATATTTACTTACATATTCACTGGTACTATGTGCACCAGAGTGTCCCTTTCTACTCCCCGCCCCAAATCATGTGAAGCTGATCCTGTGATGCTGGATGTTTAATTGTGTGTTCCTTGTCAGTTTCAGAACCGTGAGGGTCATGCCGGAAGGGTGCCTCGGGGCTCCCAACCAGGACCCGATGGGGGAAGGTAAGAATACCCACCGATTCGCTCATGCTGGGTAGAGCTTTCACAGGCGCAGGGAAGCATTACAGGCAACGGATTGTCCTTCATGCCTGCAAGCACACCCTTTCCTATAGACCGTAGTCTGTTGTTTGCATCATATATTAGAATCAAGCAAGGGAGAGGTGATTTCACCTCGAACTACACCCCCCTCCTCCCGTCTAGTTCACTCTAGAACTATCAGTCATTATTTTCCTGGTGCAAGGTCGTCAAAGTGTGCTCCTAATAGGTCCCAGATGGTTCTGAGCAGTTGCAATGGTCCAAATATGCTACCTCATGAGAGAGCCCTGTGTAGTCTTGGAAATGCACCATCTGGTCATTGGTGAAGGGGTACCGCCATATACAGTAGCATGCCATCTTGCAGATGGATTATGAAAAAAAGCAAACCGTTTTTGTTGTAGGGTTTTCATTCTGATGCACTGGAAACTTCTCCCAGAAAGTTGTGTGAACAGATGGCCACGGTGGAAGCGATATGTAGCACTCCAGTGTTGTGATGAAAACTCTGGAAGAATTGATATCTTTGTCGCAAAAAGGTTGGCAAGTTCTGTGTTAATAGTAGTAGTAGTCTACCATGCGATTACTAATAAGCTGTAGCTCTATTAGTAAGCTACAGAGATCCTCTTATAGTGATCACGTTTGTCCCGACCCAATTTGATCACTATAAGCGGTTGATTACTAAAACTAAATGTTATTTATTTTATTTTAACCTGCGCCGGGGCTGTGCCGTTGGTTTGTTGCCAGGGAAACTGAAAAGGTTCTGCATGGATATGGATGAAATTTTAAAAGTACTATTTTATTTTATTTTTTTACCACTACGGCGCAGGTGTGTGTGTAATCTGAAATATTATGTATTTATTTCAAACATAATTGGACTAATAGGAGCCACTATGAAAACTGTCGAAGTAACAATGCTTCAATTTCTTGGCGATTATCGCTTATTAAATTTGTTGCCAATTAATTCTACAATCGGTTAGTCATCAATTAATCGGCGAATCGTTTCAGCTCTAGGTAATAGGCCCTGCGCTACCGGCGATGTCGCTAGTACATGAGGGCGTGAGGCCGTCAAGCTGTTGAAGGCTGCTTATTCAGCCGCGGCGGATACGTCACATTCGCAGTGCAAAGTGGAAGGGACGCGAAGAGAGTTTGTGTTTATTGGCGTGCGTTTTGAGAAACCACCGTATTTATGTTGAACGACTTTGTGCCACGGGATGATGTCTTGCTGCAGATGTTGTGTCGCCCAGAAATGTGTAAACTGACTCAGTGTTGACTGCTAACCATGTGTTGCTAATCAGGGTTCCAGGAGGTCACTCAATTCCCCTTGCAATTAGGCTCTGCAATCTGCATTGATTTTTTTTTTTTTAGGAGACAAACACACAGACACACACAACAAACACACAATGCACACACAAATGTTCATAGACACATAATCAGAGATGGCAAGTAACAAAGCACAAATACTCAAGTACTTAAGTAGAATTTTCAAGTATCTGTATTTTAGAAGTGCTTTTTTTCTGTGAGTACTTTTTACTTCTACTCAATAGATTTTTCACAAAATATCACTACTTCTACTCCTTACTTTTCCCAAAACAGGATTACTTTTTTTCATTTCTTTTCTTCAACGACATGGTAGGACTACATGTATAGCGTGAATGAGTAAGTAGGGGGTGGTACTCGGTAATGCACTGAGTAGCGGTCAATACGTTGTTTTTCATTTAGTCTCTGGGAGTGTCCCTCAAAAATGTATATTGCCTGTAAAGTGTTAAGGCAAATGGCAAATTTAGGTTTTTTTACTTTGTACTTTCAAAAATACTTTTCAGTGCATTTTAGAGCATGTACTTTTTACTATACTTGAGTAGATATTCGGACAAGTACTTTGTAGTCCTACTCGAGTTGTTTTCTTACAAATGTATTTTACTCTTACTCAAGTAAGTAATCCCAGTACTTTTGCCATCTCTGCACATAATCATACGCTATAAAAGCGGTACCGGGGAAGGAAGTGGTGTGTCTGAAATGCGAAGGCAAGCGAAAAGCTTTGAAGTCGCGGCCCGGCTTTTAAAGGTATCCTTGAAAAGTTTTAATTCCAATACTAAGACAGCTACGTTGGGTCTCTCACCCGGACAGCCGGGTGAAATATAGGAACTCTGCTAAGCCTTTTACGTACAACCATCTTCTTATGTTGCAATGTTTGATGGCTCTGTACTGTCTGTCCTAAAATAAAATCCATTAATTCATTCACCCGCTGACGTGTCGACCTTGATCACGATCAGAGTTGGCAAATCCAGCTCCAGAAAGTAAAAGTCCTGCCACTAAGGATGCACCGATACCGATGCTGGCATCGGCATCGGCACCGATACTTCACTTATATACTCATACTCGTACTTGTCAAACAGTTGCCGATACCGTGCACCGATACCACCAGTGTTTCCCGCATCGCTTTAATCGTCCTCCGTGAAAAAAACAACGAAGTAGTAGCCTAGGTAGTTAGACCTAATGATAGAACGAGCCGGGGTCTCCCCGTTCATTGGTTGCGGGTGTTGTCCGCCCATGTCTACTCTCTGTTGCTCTCGACCCCCTCGGCACCCGCCATCAACGAACGCGGAGTGTCCTGGCCCGGCTCTTCCTCCTCCGTCGTTACGATCGTAGTGGCATTGGGAGCACCGGAGCGCATCCCGATACTCCCGATTGCGTGTTAAACGAGCTAAAACGAGGTTGTGATGATAGTGGGGCGTGATCGTAGTCCAACACGATACATGAAAAGCGTTACAAACTATTTTCAAACTTGTTCCAACTGTACAAGTTGGGTCAGACAAGACACCCGACAGCCATGTTTTTAGCCGCCCTCGGCTACTCCCAGGACGTGATGTGTTATTCAGAAACGAATCGTCACTTATTTTCGAGGATTGGGGTGCAAAAACAATGGCAAATATTTCCAAATCACATTAATAATGCGCCAATTTCTTAAATAAAGCATAGCTTAACTAATTTTAATAAAAACCCACTGAGATAGATGGATGGGTATTTACTGATTTGAAATTACTTTAATAATTTATATACGTTGAACAATTTGATCCAAAAT
>OMKY01209735.1:0-16213 GCA_900302395.1 Bregmaceros cantori | reverse complement strand
CAGCTGATCACAAGATGCATGTGTGTATGGAGTAGAGGGTATTGTAGTTCACTACGATATCTACATTCTATTATGCCACGCCGTGCCTATCTTTCTCTCTCCCTTTCGTCTCTCCTCTCCCTGTGTGTGTGTTTGTGTGTGTGTGTTTGTGTGTTTGCGCGCGTATGTGGGGTCTGTAAAACGCAGTGCCCACGCACGTGCCCATCTTTCTCTTTCTCCCTCTCGTCTCCCCTCTCCCTGTGTGTGTGTGTATGTGCGTGTGTGTATGTGCATGACGTCATGCGTCGAACACGTTATTATTTCCAGAGGTGTATCTGCATGGTCCAATCGCATGCCAGTATATTCTCAGTATGTAAATCCGTCAGCTCATCAGCTGTTTTACAGACCCCTTTGGTGCCTAGGTGGCAACCAATGGATATTCAATAAAAATGAGACACAGACTCGAAGATGCAGTATGAGTCGCCGCAACGCAAGCCAACTCGTTTCTTATATAGACTCAACTGAGCACGCCAAAAGCACGCCCGACACACCCACAATTTGGGTCAAACCAACAATGCCACACGCAGGGGGCAACATCACCATCCTAACTCAGAATAGGGGTGCATAAGCAAGTTCGTATGTAAACCCTGTGTGTGCATGGCACCACACCCCACAGAGCGCGCAAACACTGAGAATATACTGGCATCTGATTGGACCATGCAGACACACCTCTGGAAATAAGAAAGTGTTCGACGCATGACGTCATACACACACGCACATACACACACAGGGAGAGGGGAGACGAGAGGGAAAAAGAGAAAGATGGGCACGTGCGTGGGCACTGCGTTTTACAGAACCCACATACGCGCGCAACACACACACACTGTCACGCACATACAAACACGGTAAGGTGTATGTCTGTTCAAGTGGCAGGCGCTGTTCGCTGGTTGATGTAACGCACTCCTGTGGCGTCGGTAATGAAAGGCGTTGCTTGCGCTGCTTGTTCTCCGCCTCTCCGAAGCGGAGAACCCGAAGGATGTGTGAACACACACGCATGCCCTCCATTCCTACGCCTCAGTGTGAACAAAACCCTTTTTGGTATCGGTGCAGAAACGGCGGGCCGATCGTCACGCAGATAACACGCACTTTCGGTCTGAACGAGGCCTCTCTTTCATTAAAAAATGAATAAAAATAATAAATTAGGGGGAGAGAGAGATCTAGAGAACGCCTGAGAAGGAGAGGGAGAGAGGGCGCTCGAAAGGGAGAGAGAGAGCACCCCAGACCGAGGGAGAGAGAGAGAGACCGAGAGAGCGCCCGATAGGGAGAGAGAGAAAACGAGTGCCTGAGAGAGAGAAAGGCCGAGAGAGAGAGACAGCCTGAGAGCGAGAGAGAAAGAGATATGACACAAACAGTTCCCAATAGGGGTCGCTGAAGGCCAAGTTAATGTAACTAGAAGTGAATTGCTGACATCTCGGTAAAAAAGTAGTTTTTGTCACCTCAAATTTACTTGAGTAGAAAGTAACTTGTGAAAATTGTACTCCAAAAGTAAAAAAGTACACAAACAACTTGTAACGGAGTAAATGTAATGCGTTTCTGCCCATCTGTGTCCAAACGTGACCCCTCCCAACCATGCATGTGGTCACATGTTCTTCTTTACTGCCGAGTTTATTAAACATTTATGCAAGCTTCCTGCCGTGAAAATGGTTGGCGGTGAAGGTTAGGTTTAGTCCATCGAGTTAATTAAACTGATGGGCTAAAGTGCAAACTGGATGCATCTCAGTTCTCCACCTTGGCGTGTGCTATGCAGTCACAGCAGTGGACAGACAGGGGGATGACATTGAATGAATTATTCATGTCACTCAAGCTGTGACATGGCCTTTCAAAATGTCCTGTCATGAGGTCATAGCAGGTATAGGCTGAAATAAATATAGAATATGTATGTATGAGAGGGAGAGAGATTATGAATTATTCATTATCGTCGTCACTTCCCCTAGTCTAGCTGACCGTTGGGGCATCACTGAAGACTTTGCAGCGATCTCTCTCCATCTCTCGTCTGGCACTGTGCCTTGAAGGATTGTTGTTGAGAGTCCTTGAGATCTTGTGACATGTCCGTCCCATTTTATTTTTCGTTTTTTGACTGCGGTTATAGTCAGAAACAAACTCAATAAGTATTTTTGAAAGTAAAAAGTACAGGCTCTAAAATGTACTCAAAAGAATTTTAGAAAGTATGAAGCAAGTAAAAAAAAAATACATTTCTATATAAAATTCACTTTTCAATGCTAGTTTTACAAGAACCTAGCCTACTTACTTCACTTAAGGTTCAGCGGCGACACCTAATGGCTGTCTCCCATAATACAGGCCCACGTGCACTCTTGTCATTCTATACTCTTTGGGCCCCTACTGGCTCATTCACACTATACACATCCCTACCGCCATCGGTGCACAAAAAATATAACGAGCCTGCTTTTGGAAAAGTAAGGAGTAGAAGTACAGATATTTCTATTAAAAATCTACTGAGTACAAGTAAAAAGTAATCAGAGAAAAAATACTTCTAAAAGTACAGATACATGAAAAAACAATTGAAGTACAGTACTTGAGTATTTGTATTTCGTTACTTACCTTCTCTGGCTTTGGGGAACCAGCAAAACGAACCACCCGCTGGCGGTGTTGGTTTTGCTGGTTGTGTTGTCAATTATAATGGGATATTTAAATGTATTTAGATATATTTGGTACAATTCATGTAATTATATTTTTATAAAAGGTATAATTATATTTAGTGTATGTCCAATGCATAAAAAAATACATATTTTTAGTGATTTTTCTTTATGTTTATTCTTCCAAAACCAGAATTCTATCTAAAATCGAGGTTTCAGAGAAACAAAGGATTTTATTCATAAGCAAAATCGTACTTGGGACTGGGCGTCAATGGGAGCTATAGATTTTCTCAGCCACTAATATTACCTTTGAAAGATATCAGATCCAATCCATATAGAGCTTACCAAGCATGTGTTTTCCAACCCCCGCAAAAGGGCTGTTGCACATAGTGTCACGGCATCGCAGACATTTTGGTGGTATCTTGTAGGGTTAAATATACATATACATACTGTTTAGTGGTATACCTTACCACATCATGCCCATTGCACCTCAGTAGTGTGAGGGGCGGTTTACTGGTTTATGCTGTCCTTGTAACTTGTGAAACTTCTCCTTGTAACTTGTGTTACATTCTAACTCTGTCACTTTATATTACCAATATCTCACTATTGTTTTACTTTATTGTATTTATTACTTCTGGTTGTGTAATTTTGTTGTTATTTTGTATATTTTTGACCCTGTTGCATATTGTTCTACTATGCTGTTATCTTTCATTGTAGTATTTTCTCACAGTGCTATATTATCCTTTTATATGTTATTTACTGTACCACGGTGTGTACCAAATATCTGAAGTCTAATTCCAGTGTGTTTATACATGACTGGCAATAAAAGCAATTCTGATTGTGATCATGTCCATTGTTTAGGAGGAAATACAATGGCCGTATTTAGGCTGCCATCTGCTGACCATTAATAGCATATTACCGTGGATTATTCCGCGATGGTTAATATCGCCTCCTTTTGTGTGTCTGGCAGATGGTTGAAATTTGAGGAGCTCGTTGAGGATGGTGGTGAGCGGTGGTCCAAGCCCTATGTAGCCACGCTGTCACTTCGCAGTCTGTTCGAGCTGCGCAGGTGCATACAGAACGGGACTGTGGTGCTCGACATGAGAGCCAGCTCCATCGATGACATTGCAGGTATTCACACAGAGCCACTTCTTGCCTGGGAAGCCAGAACCAATGAATCGTACCAAGCATCGCGCACGACTAGATCATCCGGTGGGTCCGGACTAAGCAGGCCGACAAATCAAGCCCCTTTTCCACCGGCACAGTTCACATGCACATCCACCCCGAAAATCGCTTCTCCACAAGGTCAAATCGGCCAGACCACACCAAGTTTGCTAACAGGCCTTTGTATGCTAACGGGCCTGCCGCGGGTGTAATGTAATGTAGTCGGGGATGCCGGCAAGACAAGCTCGGTTATTTGTAGCAATATCATTAGGCATAGTTCTCTACAAAAGACCCTCTATATAGGGTAAAAATATAGCCTGTTAAAATATGTACTTACAAAGATTGCAGGAGAGAGGAATTATTCCCGGTGTACCACTCACTGTGCCTAAAGCTAACGATAGCATAGCCCTCGCTGGGTTAAAACAGGCTGCTAAAATTGCAATTTTGTAAGGGAATTCCATAGGGTTTTTTTCTGAGTCCAGACACGGCCACATCAGGCGAGAACCAATGTGGAAGTACGCTTCAACCACTGGCTGTACCGTGACGTCCATATTTATATACAATCTATGATGCATGGAGCTAAATAATAAATATTTTTTTAAATATAAATTTTAAGTTCATGAATCGGTAGTGGCAGATTGTAGTGGTTGTGGTGTGTGTGGTCATTAGTGATTTCGAGTGGCTTTATGTTCAGACGTCTGTTTATAGTTGGCATTGAATGATTGCTGTATCTCTGCCTTCCTACTAGTCATGCTAGTTGATAGCATGGTGGAGTCGGGTCAACTGGAAGACAAGCTGCGGGAGCGGGTGCATGAGGTGCTGATGCGGCGTCACCGGCACCAGAGTGAGCGCAAGCTCTTGAATCGCATCCCGCTGATGCGCGCCTTTGCCGACATTGGATGCAAGCACTGTGACACAACGTCCCTCGAAGATAACGGTGAGCAGGTTGATCCAAGCAGATTCTCATGGCAACTTCACTGTCCCTAGTGTTTTTGTACAGACATTCATTTTTTAAATACTTCTACTTAACTTTAAGACAATGTTCATCTCTAAACCTAACTTTTACGTTGGGTCCACTAGAGGTGCAACGATTAGTCAATTTATTGGTGACTAATCCATTATAAAATTAATCGACAACTAATCTAATAATCGATAATCGGCAAAGACTTGAATCGTTATCGTCGGCAGTTTTGTGCTGACGTTTTCCCCAGTTATCCACACAAATTTGATATTCATTCATAATTTCAGAAAATATAAAACATTAAATGGGCATAATTGATTAAAAAATACATGAATATGAAGGAAACCATGAAGATATTACAGTATAAATGACATGTAATACCTTTGTTGACAGAGGATGTAACTTAATCTTTGTACATTACATGGTAAAAAAAGCCAAATTTGACTAGATTTCAAGTTAACAGGATTCATTTCTCATAATAGCCGCTCGCTGTGAGAATTTGAGGTATTTTTAAAAGGAAAAATGATCCAACCATTTAATCGACTAATCGTTTCTAAAATCGGCAACTAATCAAAGATTATGATAATCGTTAGTTGCAGCACTGACGACCACCCATAAACATGCCTGCAAATGGGAAAACAGAGATAGACAGCGAAAGAGAGAGATGGTTGAGATGTGTGTTGAGTTGTACTGAGTAGGTTGCAAAACCAATGATAAATGGAGAGTCGTATTTCACAGATCTTTATTACTAACTTCAGTTAAGGAGCTAGGAAACACTTGGATAATCTGCAAATTTAGTACATATACTACAGATCCACAGATACGAACAATGCAGATTACTATACCTTAAGGAACACAAAGCATAACCACAATAATCATATTGAAGCTGCTGTGGTCACTTCCTCATCTAACACCCGCATCCAATGATGGTCTTCATTCAAAGTTGCCGTCTTTAACATATTTTTCAGATTTTTATGTACAATGTCTGCTAGATAGGTGAAATAAGCTATGAACCAATATAAATTAAGTAGGTTTGATATGTTTGATAAAATATCTCAACCCTTGATTTGTGACTTTATATGTACTACTATGTTGATATTAACATTTGGATGAAATAATTAGGTTTAATTGAAATCATATGAAATAATCATCCCACTATGATTTATAATGGAGACAGTGTTGTTCTACTACCGCTGTTCCAGAAGCTCTGTCGTCTCCTCTCTCTTCTCCTTGTAACTTGGACAAGCTCGGAGAAAGACGCTCATCTACAGCAAGCTTCAGTAGGATAGGCAGCAAGGTACAGTTCAGTTTCAGGTCACCCTGGCCAGTTTCAGTTCATCCTAGCTGGTTTCATCTCACCCTGGCCAGTTTCAGTTCATCCTAGCTGGTTTCAGCTCACCCTGGACAGTTTCAGTTCATCCTAGCTGGTTTCAGCTCACCCTGGACAGTTTCAGTTCATCCTAGCTGGTTTCAGCTCACCCTGGCCAGTTTCAGTTAATCTTGGCCAGTTTAAGTTCACCCTGGCCAGTTGCAGCTCACGCTGGCCAGTTCCAATTGATGCTAGCCAGTTTCAGCTCACCCTAGCCAGTTTCAGTTAATCAGTTTCAGTTCACCCTGGCCAGTTGCATTTCATCCTGGCCAGTTTCAGCTCACACTGGCCAGTTTCAGTTAATTTCGTTCTTTTTGTGTGACTGTTGCAGCCACGATTCAGAAGGGCGTGAAAGAGTTGCCCTGGCATCGAGAAACAAATGTGTGTTCCCATTCAGCATATAGCAACATTATAATATCATTATAATTAAAATATGTATTAAAATGATATTCAAAAAAAATCACTGCCTTCACTCATTTAGATGACCTTAGTGTCTAATAATGCACATGGTTCCCAATGCTCTATGTTGTCAATTTCTTTTTATACTTGAACTTCCGTCGACTTCGACTCAACGGCATACACCACAGGTAACAGAGAATGGACATCCCTCCATGTGTCTAGATGGACATGGCCTTTATGAGGAAGATCCCTGCTGGAGCCGAGGCCTCCAACGTGCTGGTAGGGGAGGTGGACTTTCTAGACCAAATTATCATCGCCTTCGTCCGACTATCGCCTGCTGTTGTCCTCGGATGCACTGAAGTCCCCGTACCTACTAGGTAACATACACGCACACAAAACACCTGATAGATTCCTTTCCTAAAACCCAACAGTAGTAGGGCCTTATATACAGTGACCAAAGATCTAGAGGCAGCTTTGGCAGCAGTGTTAACCCTATTTAGGTTTGCACCCATGACTTGTCCTACTTTCATTGGATAAATAGCATCATTTCATGTGTGCAATATGGTCAAATGTCTAAAGAGGATGCAAATTGCCTTTCTAATCATTGATTAATTGGTGTTGGATTGACTTGCTCTAAGTAATACTTATTGTTTCTTTCACACTGTCAGGTTTTTGTTCCTGCTGCTTGGCCCTTCAGGTCAAGGACCACAGTACCATGAGATTGGACGATCCATTGCTACTCTCATGACGGACGAGGTGGGCATGTGAGAATTGCTATTCTGAAAGCCAGCTCTTTTTGTTTTTATACTGTTTGGCTATTTCACTTTTAAACAGGACAATCTTTGTTAACTATTTCACTAATTGAAGGGAACAATACAACTACAGTCTCAGAAGGTCCTTTGGGTTGACTTTCAGATCGCATTGTCCCTGACCAAAGCTCCATATGAGCTTAAAGGTCTAGCTTACCCTCCTTACCCTCTCTGAAGCCATTGTTCCCCCAGGTTGTAACTTGATGAAAAGGAAAAGGAACCTTTGTGGTTTATCCAACAAAATCTGGTAGATGTAGGGGCAACTTTCCCATCAAACCAGCATGATTCTAAAATCCCCATTTTTCACAAGACACACTCATGGCTCCACCACTACCAATCCTGGCCCAGTACTGCCTTGCAGCTTCAACCCAAGTCATATCAGATACCATTGTTTCCTTCCTCTTTCCTCTAGTGTCATTCTTTATTTACAATTAACTAGAACTCGTGTAGAATGTAGAAAAGCTGAATGTTGACCAATGAAAGAGCATTATTCAACTGTCATAGTGACTGAATGCCAGGTAAACAGAACCCACCACCTTTACTCTGAGATCGGGATTCAAACCACCAACCTTTCAGTCTTTGGACTCTCCAGTCTTTGGAATGGTCAATCTCCCAAATGAGCTAGTTCTTTAATTTCTGTGATCTGGGGGTGCTCCACGACATTGTATAAGCACCCAGCCCCGCATAGACAGCAAACTGGCAGCTTGTGGAATTAGCTTCTTCCTATTGTAGCGGCATGTGTATGGACATCTGGATGCCACATTGGGAGAATTGTAGACTAAATGCAATGAAGAGACTGTAGTGATTGAGTCGAGCTCCTGTTTCCATGTCAGATTTTCCATGATGTGGCATATAAAGCCAAGGATCGTGCTGATCTGTTGTCTGGTGTTGACGAGTTCCTGGACCAAGTGAAAGTACTGCCCCCCGGAGGATGGGACCCTGCAATACGCATTGAACCTCCGAAGAATATCCCCTCTCAGGTGGGTCAGCTTTACACATGGGTAAAGGTCAGTTACGCGATACTCGTTACTATGGCTATCTTGCAGAATTTCAAGACACCAATGTATACGCTATTTTCCGGATCGAACCAAGCCGAGCAAGCATGCGCGCGCCTCTGTGTGGTACTCTTGTGGTGATGGCAGTGCTGCTGCTGTCACGCAGGTGCGCGCGCACTAAGCTCATCGGTCCGCGCTCCGCCCCGCCCTCCCTCTACTGCCCTGCTGTGCCAACTCAACACAGCCCGTGTACGCACTTGCGTCTAGGCGTATCTGTGCGTGCGTGTGGCCGTGCGCGTGCATGCGTGCGTGTATGTGTGCGTATAAGTTGAGGATGGTGCGTACGGTGCATGCACGTGAAGGAGCTGCGGCTGAGAGTAGGTGTGCGTGCCAGCGTGTGTGTGTGCGTGCACATGGATGAACGCGGTTGTGTTTAAGTGTATGTGTCTCGTGTGTGCGCCAGTATGTGTACGTGTGTATGAATCAATCGATGGTGTAAATATGAGAGGAGTTGAGAGAGAGAAGACTTAGAATATATATATATATATATATATATATATATATATATATATATATATATATATATATATACATACATACATACATACACACACACATATATACATATATACATACATATTGTAGTGGTAATATGCATATGAGTGACATGCTCATCCAGACGTTAGGTATAATTGAGGACATTTCAAATCACACAAGATTTGAATGAAGGACAAGACATTGAGTTGATAATGTTTATTGTTACTATGGTTGTGGTATATATGGTCGTGGCATTACTGATGCTACAAATTAATGTTGCAGATACCACGTGACGTGTTCCGGTTTTGATTAAAGATAATTCAGCGCCACGGCTGTGTGTGTGGATGTGGTGCCACTATCGAAGAGGTTGGCTTCTGAACATGGTGTCACAAAGTACATCACAGCATGTCAAAAACATTTTCAAAAACCGCATTGCTTGCGGTGTAAGAACCGCAAGGGGGCGCACCGCGGTTTATCAATTGTTTGTCATCTTTAGTATGAAGTGTAACGGAAAGTAATCCAACTCATTACATGTCTCAAAAAGTAATCCAGTAGTGTAACAGATTAATTTTAAATGTCAATAACGAGTAATGTAACGGGATTACATTTAAAAGTAACGATACCCAACTCTCATGTTGGAAAATATTGGAATCTATCTTCGAATATCTGTCAAATGACTAATGTGTGACATGGTGTGCTCTTTACCTCGACTTCCTCTTAAAGTTTGAAGTTAACTCAATTAAATGCTTTCTGTTTTCCATAGATCGTTACAAAGTATACGTCATCACTGGCGTTCCTTCGAGATGCGCGTCAAAATATGTTCTGGCTTGGCTGGATTCTGCTAGTTTGTGGTCATGGAATTAAGTGAAGCTGGATTTTTAAATGAATAACTCTCCTTGACAGAGCCAGAGAAAGCAAGGTCCCCAAGCAAATCCGATGGTGTCTCCCTTAGGAGAAACTGAGAAGTTGGAAGAACCCACTGATCCAGAACTGCAGCAAAGTGGCCGGTAAGACACATTGGTTTGCTGAGGCATATTTTTAAATGTATATTTGTCATTGCTATAATACCTGCCGGTGTCAATATTTAATGTGGGTTAAAGGTGCGTGAATGTTGACTGGACCATGTGTGCTCTGACCTGGGACCCGCTTTCCCGGGTCTAAGGCCGTAAAACTACTCTCAAATACAGCACATTCTGGCTGAATGAATACGAGCATGAATGGAAGCCCGCACAATAATTCCGCAGGGTGAAGATGGGAAACGCCCATCTATCAATATTACCAGTAGAAGCTATAATTCATAATCGTGGAAATGCAACACCGGGTAACAGCTAGCCAAGACGGAATAATACGTCACAACGTGTTTAAAATCATCGACAGGTCAGTCCGATTTCTCCCAACGGAGCAGCAGAGACTAGATAGATGTTTTAGAGAGTTTTGGAATAAAGAGCGATTGTGCTATTAGCCTAGGATACGCACACAAACACACACAAACAGGCAGGGTGAATGATCAAAGCTCCAAGCCTGAATCGGTGTTCGAAACAAAAGTTCTCATCCAATCAGACCTTGGAGTTTGGCGTTGGGTGCTATGGAAGATGGGAGGGCTCCATTGATTAATCTAAAAAAATGTTTTCACCAACAATGCTTTTCAGGTTTTCCTTGGTTATCGTTAAATGGTTGAATAGTTACCTTAAATGTTGGAGAAAGTACCTTGTAAGTTATTGCACATAAATATCAGTCATACAAACCTGATATTCTTCCATGCAGGTTATTTGGGGGTCTGATAAATGACGTAATCCGGAAGCTTCCATTCCTTTGGAGTGACATCTATGATGGGCTCAACCTCCAGTGCCTCGCCACCATCCTGTTCCTTTACTGTGCCTGCATGTCTCCTGTCATCACCTTCGGGGGCGTGCTGGGAGCAATCACCCACGGTAACATCGTGAGTTACAAATGTAAAATACTAGAAGTGGGTGATAAACTTAAATTAAAGTCATCATAATTCAATTGTTTGTTTGTTCTCGATCATCACAACACTCGCCCTGTACTGTTTTCACGTTTATATATTTAGTTGAAACTGCAGGAACACTTAACTCAGATTTATTCTACTATGGTACCAGTTGTGGGCTGCAAAAAAATAAAGATTTCAATCGACAATCATATTTTTTTTGGGAAAAAAATGTATTTTTTATTTTTGGCCATATCGTCCAACCCTACGAGAAACCGTATAATGTCACTTAAATAAACACTATGCACAAGTTAGATGCTTCATCTGAGTAATCATACATGAGCAGCCTCTGGTGGCCATGGTGTTTCAAATTCTGTAGATCTAAGAGTATTGTTCAAAATTCTGGAAAGATGCTCTTATTCTGGGATTAACCCTTTTGTTCCGAAATCCCTATTTTCAGTCTTGGGAGTTAACCCCACCTTTGGGAGTTAACACCTTTCGCTAACCCCTACCCTAACACTAACCCCTAAATGACCCATAATTTTTCATTAAAACATTTCGGAACATGGGGATTTCAGAACATGGGGATTTCCCCCTTTTCCGCTGCAGGAAATGACATGATTGCTAAATCATATTTTCCTAGAGTTGACTAACTAGCCAGCAAATACTCACAATGCTGCAGTGTGTTGGCTCGTTGAGAGCCCTTGGGCCTCTGGGCTCCTTCAATGTTTTTCTCTCATGACAGAATTCATTTGATTCAGTCGTCACCAGAGATGTGCAGTAAGGCATTACATTTACTCTGTTACACATTTTTTTGTGTACTTTTTTTAAACTTTTGGAGTACATTTTTCACAAGTTACTGTCTACTTTTACTCGATTAAATTTGAGGTGAAAAAAAAAACACTTTACTGAGATGTCAGCAGTTTGCTACTCGTTACATTAACTTGGCGTTTAGTGACACCCGTTGGGAACTGTTGGCACATGTGTTGATGTCATATCCCTCTTGGGCGGGATTTCTCTCCCTCAAGTGCTTTCTCTCTATCAAGTGCTTTCTCTCTCACTCCCTCTCCTGCTCTCTCTGTCTCTCTCTCTCGGGTGCTTTCTGTCTCTCTCTCTCTCGGGCGCTCTCTCTCTCCCTCTTGGGCTCTATCTCTCTCTCTTGGTCTCTCTCTCTCTCTCTCTCTCTCTCTCTCTTGGGCGCTCTCTCCCTCCCTCTCAGGCTCTCTCTCTCTCTTGGTTTCTCCCTCTTGGGCGATCATTTTTTTCATTCATTTTTTTTACTGAAAGTTACTCAGTAAGTTTTTTACTTAAGTAATATTTTGCTGAGGTAACAATACTTTTACTTAAGTATTCTTTATGGCTATCCTGCCCATATCTGGTCGTCACCAAGCGTATGATGTGCTTTTCTCGCCTACTTGTGCCATGGAGTCTAGAGTGCCATCGAGTCTCTTTTTGGAGCTTCCATTACGGGCGTGGTTTTCTCCATGTTTGCCGGCCAGCCCCTCACCATCCTGGGAAGTACAGGTCCTGTGCTCGCCTTTGAGGAGATCCTGTACATTTTCTGCTCGTGAGTCCACCCTTCCCAAGTTTGGATGTATATTTATCTGTAGGAATGCACCGCATTTTTTGCTCCCGATAGGATCCCCGTCTTTTGATTTTAAGGATCGGCTGATCCCGATCTCCGGTATCAAGTCCCGATACCGAGTCCCGATCCCCAATACCGAGTCCCGATGCAGAGTCCTGATCCTGCAAGATCCTGCATTGGTAGTATCCAAACTATTTGGCACAATTGTCAATTTCAATAATAGTCAAAGTAAATAAACAAACAACAGTCATTTGGCATGCTCCCCGACTCATTTACCGACCTTGATCGGGACAAAATCACGAGACCCGATCCTTGGAATAAAGTCTGATCGGCCCCCGATCACCGATCTGAGGATCGGATCAGTGCACCTCTATTCATCAGGCTCTTTTAAATGACCTATTTGTTTTAGTTTCAAGTTTATTATATTATTATATTATTACTAAAACCAGCTCATTTGGTCCACTGGCAGGCAGTACCATATCAACTACCTGCATCTACGCTGCAGCATCGGGCTGTGGACTACCATTATTTGCACTGTGCTGGTGGCCACCGACGCCAGTTCCATGGTGTGTTACATCACCCGCTTCACCGAGGAGGCCTTCGCTGTTCTCATCTGCCTGATCTTCATCCTCAAAGCTGTAGAGGAACTGGTGGACTTGAAAGTGTAAGTATATGTGTGTATCCAGTGTTGGGCAAGTTCACTTTCAACATGAACTTGTTCAAATCTCAGTTGAGTCCTTGTAAAATTAATTTGTTCATTCATCGTTCATAGGTCATCATTTTGAACTATGAACAGATGGTTCCACAAAATTATCTTCTTCATTTTTGTTTTTGTTCTTTTATTACGTTACTGTCAGCTATAATTTGTCAATATTATTGACAGTGAACAAGCCGAACAAAAGACAATATTTAACTCTTTTAACGTTGTGTTAGATTATACGCTGGGCTAGATTCTCAGAGGTGGATAGAAATGGTGCAGTTTGGAATGTATTTTTTGCTTTGTTTCTGCATTATCATTCAGAAGGCTTTTGAAATCTGATATGAACTAATTCTGAACTCAAATGCAGCTCAGTTCGATAACCTCAAAAAGTGTACATTCACAATTATACGTTTATCAAGCATAATTGAACGTCTGTTCACGTCCGGCCAAAATATGAAGGAGTTCATGAACTATCGTTTTTTGAACAAGTTCGGGTACAACACTGTGTGTATCTCAGTATAATTATCAAGACCACTCATTCTTAACCAGAGGTCCGAGGACTTGTCCGTAGGGACACCCCACAGGGTCCGCAAAAGTTCTGAATGTGTTGATTTAACACAGTAGTCTTCCACCACCTGAGTGCAGTAGGTTAATTTTTCAGGAAATTAAACAACACTGGCAGAGTTTCATTGTTAGCTAGCACCAAGAGAAACCACATTTGACCAGCTGTTTAAAGTAATACTTTGCATTTACTCCACCGGCAGCCAAATGTTACTGCCATATCATTGTCAGAAACACTTCTGACACAAAATTTAGGAGCCGTCGCTCTCAAATATTGAGAGTCATAAAACTGCCCCAAACCAAGAAGAGCAACCAAACCAACATAGGTAGTTTAGGTAATTAGATTATCTTGATGAAACAACCTGAAGCTGTGTTGTGACTATTATTGTGAATAAGATCTGAAATCAATATTGAGTAATGACAACTACTTGATCTTAACCAAAGAGACTTAATTACAATGTGTTGTTATCACCTTTTGAGTTGCATTAATTAATTAATTAATTAATTAATTAATTGTGTTTTTCACATTATTGGAACTTGGTTCACCAATAGCTGGACTTGGAAATTCAGTGAAAGTGACAAGTCCTATTAGCAACATAATACAATGTTCAATTCATATTTGTCCCCAGCCCTGAAGCCGAAATTACACAACAATACAACAATACAACAACAATACAACAAAGTGATTTGGTGAGTAGGACATAACCCTTTCTTGTGTGTATGTTAAAGTGGTTTTACTTGAATAAGCTTCAAATTAAGCTTGCATCCATCAATTTCTGTAGCATTGATTTTTTTCTATTATGTGTTTTGATTCCATACAACTCATCAAGGTATTAGAATATTTTGGACCTAATATGGAATGGAAGGTCCATCTTAGGTCACCTTAGGTGAAAAAAAACGTGGCAAAACTTTTACTTCCTGAAACTTGACTTGCCCACCTATGGTTTATGAGCTTGGAATGTTGTCAAATTGTATGAAAACATCAATGTTGTCTTTGCATTAACAGCTTGACAAACTCCAAACACAAAGCAAAACCGAAGTCAAACTTTGGGGGATCATTCTGTCGTTTGCCACCTTCTTCCTCTGCACAAGCATCAAGAAGTTCAAGACTGGAAGATACTTCCCCACGAGTGTATGACACACTGTACATCTATGTAGTGTTAATATAGCCTGGCAAGCCAGAAACAACAAATTATCCATGCATCGCACACGGCGTTCGGTGGGTCTGGACCAACCATAGTCACCCAAATTCGGGTGGTCTTGTTCGAATCAAGACGTGGGCCTCCATGCCACTTGTCATGCCTGCTACACTGTGATTTGATCATTTCTTTTTTCATTCTCAATCTTTATTGAAAGAAGTAGTGACCGGATTAAATCGGAAACTTGGATGACCAGTCGGGGTGGGACATTGCATAAAAGCCGGGGAGGGAACTAGAACTCGCAGCGCTGCTCGACCTATCAGGGCGTTCTCTATAACTACTCTGCGCTACCCCTGATCACTTCTTTTGAGTGACACTTTTTTCAACACTTTTTTTGAGCCTGCTTAATCCAGAATAAATTTTCGTTGTAGTCACGTGCGATGCATGGACGATTCATCTGTTCTGGCTTGGCAGGCTAGTGTTAATATAGAAGTGCTATAAAGAAATTTTGCTAATCAGAGGCCATTATTGTAACCTCCCCGATGTAATGCTTTTGCGTGCGCCACCACCGCAACAAATCCCTCGTGTTAACACGATAACTCTTGAACGGATGGATTTGTCCCAGATCACAGATGCCTGCTGGCTCTGTGGCGCAGTGGGTTAAACCCCTGCACACATACAGCCCCATACATAATGCATACATACATACGGATTTCAGAAAATAGGGTACAAACCTGCCATTACCGTGTGACATGTGTGAACTAGGGATGGCCCAATCTCATCAAAAGATAATAAGAATAACTTGTAAGGGTTTTGTTTTCTACCTGACAGCATATATTTGTCCATCTAGGTTCGCAAGATCGTCAGTGACTTTGGTGTGTTCCTCAGCATCATGTCAATGGCCCTGGTGGATTATCTAGCAGGATTCCGTTCTCCTAAACTTAATGTTCCCGATACTTTTAAGGTAAGCCCTGCTCCCTTCTTCTAACCTCTCACATAACCTGCTTCAGCCAGACACACATGTATTGCCTTGCGAATGAGGAGGGCCTATTTTGAAGCACATGGGCAATCCGTGTCTAATCAGAACCTAGTCCTGACTGACCCATTCACCATTTTTTTCTCCTGTCGTTTCCTTATTCCAGACAAAAAAAAGACATTAAATATTTCTTTTTTTTTCGGCGAGAAAAAAATGAAATATTCGAACATTCAGAACATTCGGCAGCGTCGTCAGCACTGGTCGGCCAATGAATACTGTTTTGTGGTGTCAGAAACCGCCTCTGGTGTCCACTAGAGGGCGGTATTACTTGGTCTGAGTCCTGGCTTGTAGCTGCTGCCCAAGTGGCTGCAGCTGAGAGGCAGCTGTGCTGAGTTAGCTTGATTCCCATGCAGACTATATAAGGAAGTAGCTGCCTTTTG
>OMKY01209734.1:0-10559 GCA_900302395.1 Bregmaceros cantori | reverse complement strand
AGGTGGCTGGCCGCGTGTTATAGGGCCCGCGCACCGCTTTGTCCGACGCGGGGCCGCGGACGCAACACTTCTGTGCCTCCCTCCGCCTCCGGGCGGGGGGCGGGGCCCCTCGCCCCCGGCGTGGCTGTCGACCGGTCATTTACACGTAATTTAAAAATTATTTTTGCACATGTTTACATTCATAAAATGGCCAAAAATGATCACTATAAGCGGATTTCTTGATTACCATAACCAAATTATTTAAACAGCATTTGTATGGAAATGATTCCGTCCTAAGCCTTTTGATCTGTATAAGCGGTTGATTACTATATCCGTGATCACTATAAGCGGATTCCACTGTATTAAACAATCATCTCTCTCGAGACAGTGAAATAATGAATTACTTGCCGCTGTCTTGATCCATGAAAATAAATATTTCACTAAAATGTATCATTAAATCATTTTGACCATTCAAGCTTCACCATAAGTGACTACTCTGAGTAAATAGTAACTACACTACTATTAAAACATTACAAAAATGTATCACAGATGGAGATTAAAGTGGCAGTGTGACAAGGCACTCATTGCACCTTTGCAATTTCTGCATTTTTGTTCCCATTAGTCATATTTCCATATTTGCCCTACAGGTGGAACCATGTTGCCAGCAATTATTCTTTGGAATGTCAGAGCGAACAAACACATGTTGAGCTGACTTTAATTATTATTTTACAAAATGAAATATACACACAGAATAAAGATATTAAGACTTTTTTTTGCTATTTCTTTCCCACCCCGGCACACATAGTTTTTGGCTTTGCACGCTAGATTTTGTAACTGTAACGGGGGTGATGATTTACAATATGATCGTCGATCATGAGTTGTCAATTGTTCCTATTTTAGAAATATCGGGATCGTGATAATACCGTACGTCGCAATATTTTGGGCCACAATGATCAAGCCATAAGATTTCATGATCATCCCAGCCCTAGTTCCAAGTGGCCAGTGGGCTGCAAGTACCTGCCCTTTCAATGGTGAATGGTGTGGAATGAGGGACACTGCGCAGTCTATGGACACCATTTTGAAGTGGAAGGGGAGGGACCGTATTGGCAAAATGTTCAGGCAGCAGTGGGTGCAGGCGTTGTGGTGATGACGCTGTAGAAATATACATTTTCCTCGATATCCTATCTATTCACAGATGTTCGTCAATTTTTTTGTTTGTTTCTCAAAAGTGGACTATGTGGTGAATTCACCACAGGGTATTTAATTTGAAACATCACCTATTGAAAATTTGCACACTGTTAAGTGCGCAGTGAACATAGTGCACCGAAGTGGAGTGTACTTTAGAAGTTCAGGTGAATTGGAACACAGTCATTGTGTGAGCTCCTGGACCAGAGAAGACACGGACAGAGGTTCCTCAGGACCACTGGCAGGAACAGTCTGTGGGTTCCTGGATGGTGTAGCTGACCCAGGTGGAGTTCCCACTGCAGAACAGCTGCACCTGCCTCCGCTGCAGCCCCAGCTCCCGGCAGCACTTACAGAAGCGGGCGTACGTGTTGATGTTGTAGTTATAGATGCTGGCAGATGGACACTTCCCGTCACATGACACTATGTTGACCTGCAGTGGAAAGGAGTTGGTTGTAACTGGTGGCATCACGGTGGGACAAGCAGCAGCATCATAAAGCATTATAAACATTTGGAATCAGAATTTGGATTAGACACTCATCATCAGATGTCCTCGCCGATCAGCTATAAACAAATGTTGCCGCCCGACAAATGACGTAGTCAGCATGTGATTAGCTCTAGCTAACCCATAGTCTTAGCTTAGATTAGCAACCATGTTTAATACTCGGCTCTGTCCAGTATAGTTTAAACCTGTCATGCTACAAGTCAACAAGTCCTCGTAGCAAGCGGTCCAAAATTATTGTTCAGTGAAAAATGCATCCTACACACCTATGAACATGATCGCAGCCAAAATGCCGGTCAAATGAAATCAGAGAACGCACAAGGACCCAATGTGCCCTCAGCACCCAAGGGTTAATAAATCAACCCCTTTATGACATATTCCAGTGTCAAGACTGTTCATTTCCTCTATACCAACACTTTATCTAAGCTGGCGTAATGATAATAATAATAATAAGAATAATAATTAAAGAACAGTTGAACAAGGAGATAAAGTGATACAGTAGCCTACTACAGGGCACGGTGGACTACAACAAGTTCGCAAATAGAGTTATATGTTCCGTAGACTAGAGTTATCAATCCAAGGAGACATGTGCAGCAGGAATAGAGTCTGTATCGTTGACAATGGGAGTACACTTGATTCTGTTTCTCTCACGTACCGGTCTGTTGCTGCGACAGTCGTTCTTCCTGATGGTCATTCTCACTGTGACCCTTTGACAGGTCCTCCCATCTTCTTTACCTTTAGAGCACACACATTCACAATATATACAATATACACACACAAACGCACACAGACAGCCAGGTACACACAAATATGCGTACACACACAGAGGCACAGGAGCACACACATGCACACAGAGCCATACACACACACACACAAACAAACACACATGGAGTCATACACGCGGATACACATACAAACAATGACACACACACAGAGTCCCACGCACATACACAAACACAATGGAGGATCCGTAAAATGCAGGTGTGACAGGACTGACACGCTGAGGTGGAACAGAGAGGTTAGCGAGGTGACCACAGCATGCGTTGTGTTATTAGAGCTATGTTCTACTGAGGTGTGATGTTGGCCTTGTGGTAACCTGTGATATTTTGAACTTGTGTTATTACTTTGCCCAAGGAGGCTGTTTTTGGCCACATGTGTTTGTTGGTTTGTTTGTATGTGAACAGAATTACACAGAAAGCTACATTTCTTATGGCATTTTTACAAGAGGTGGGTATTGGGCCAAGGAACAATCATTAAAATTAATTAAAAAAAATATCTGGATCATGATCCAAATTCCAGGATATTTTTAACGATTGTTCACAAAAGTTCTTAGTTATGGACAGATTTTCATGTCATTCTGACTAGAATTTAGAGATGATCCTTGCCCTCTCATCAATGAGGAGGGACAATTAAATGTCCGGAAATGTATACGTTACAAAATCAGTAAGTAAGCATTTTATGAATGGCTATAATGCCAACGTACTCAGTAAGATAATAAAGAAAGTGACATTGTGGTTGAGGAAACGGACACTCTGGGTGCGGCGTCTGAGAAGGATGCACTCCAGGCTTGCATTTATCAAAAACCCCATGATTCCAGTTACCGAATGAACTGAATTTGCAAGTGGCCTAAGAACTATGAGCAATTGTTTTATTTTATACATTAAGTAGATACTGTGCGTGTGTCCGCATTTGTGTGTCTTTGTGTTCTGGAGATTGAAAATTGCATTCTTCCAATCTTCCCTTTTGACAGTGTTTGTTAGCTATTCACTAGTCTACTGTATTATTACTGATTCTACTGACTGTGAGCTGGAACTGCTGAATGAACATAATTTCCTTTTTTGGTTCAATGCAATTTTCTGATAATGGAACAACAGAGCCTTGAAAGCAGCTACATGTTTTGCCGACAATCACACCCCCACTGCCATGAAATGAATGTAAGGTGGATTGCCTTGATGTGGGCCATTTTTTTCCCTAATGTGGGACGTTGCTTAATGACGGACAGTGAAATGTAGTGATGAACAGTTGAACTTAATGTCAGACACATTACCATCGTTTACTTTTACCATAGTTTCACTGACATTCATTAGTCATTAGTATAGGGCAATCCAACCTATATGAATAAGCAATTAGCAACTCACTCATTGCATAATCCTCACGCTCTCTCCCACAGTAACCATGTTTTTTTCCTCTGACATTATTACCAAAGCAAATATTACTGTAAGTCATTAGCACAGGGCTGGTATCTCTGGTGGAAGAGCTCATTAGTGGCTCTGTGACACCTATGGTGTGTGTAAGCAGGACATCCCGGTGGACAAAAGGGCCATTGATAGCTCATACACTTCAATGGGCAGTAGGATCCAAATGGCCGACACCCTCTGGTGACCGACGAGGGTGATGGGGGAAACTTGAAACAGAATCAGAGCTGTGTGATGTGTGGAAGATGCTGACATGTTGTAGTGATGAAGATGGTTACAATGATGTTAATGGCTGTTGTAGAAAGTTGAAGGTTGTTGAATCTTGTTAGAGATTGTTAGTCGTTGTTGCTGCTGTTTAAATGTTAATAATTTTTGATAGTTGTTGAGGGAAAACATCAGCAGACATTCATACGGAAATCTATTCTTTCCTGATCTTAGGCGAGTCTCTACATAGGGTGGCTTGCCCTAATGTGGTCCATTTTTTGCAACTTCCTAATGTGGAACATTGAACACATTACCATAATTTCACTGACATTTATTAGTTTTGAGAGGAGCCAGAGCCACTGGTGCGTAGGTGTCCCACATTGGGCACTGGACCACATTAGCGCAATCGACCTCGGTTAAGAGATTTCAGTATGAATTGAATCTGAAATATCCTCAAACTCTCATTGTCTAACTTTTTACCCAGGATTCAAATTACGGTTGCAGAGGTTGGAAGCAGTCTCCAGTGAATTCATTTGGCCAATAATCAATGATTGATCTCCTTCTCTCAATCACTGCCATGCACATTTTGAGAGTAAATAGATAACTGCAGACTGTTGTAGCCATAGATTATTGCACCCATTCAAAGAAAGAGCATGGACGAAAAAATAGAGTTGTTAAAAGGATGAATTCAGAATGAGGTTGGTTGTGTTTCACACCACGTACTTGCATACTTTTATACACTTTGCTTTCTTCAGACGGTGGTCCAGCTGCTTCTGGCGCTGTGCATAAAGGAAATTGCCTATCTGACACCCTGAATGACCCTAACACCGAAAATGACCTGTCTAACTGTCTAAAAGATCTGTCTAATGGCCAAAATTATTTTTGCGGATTTTTTAACAACAAAATGAGTGGCCTACACCTATCCCAAATACGATCCCAGATCGGTTGTAGAGTTTTTCCTAAGAGCAAGTCCTTCTGATGGTTAGTCTGTAGTCATTACTTTTCAAAAATGCTGCCAGAGATCTGAACAGTTACTACTGCTACCACCATGTATAGTAGTTACCATAACAGTGGATGGCTTCAGTAACGACATAGGGTGAGGGCAGACCAAAGTTTTTCCAAAGGCGGTTCTGCCGGATGATGAAACAAGTAAGTTAAGGCAAGTACGTCATATGAAACACACTTGAAATCTACTCAGAGTTGTATGACGTCAAAGTTCTTCCAAAAGTAAAAGTCCTGCCAGATTTAGTTTCCACACGTGGACTGTGGACAGATGTCCTCATCAGCTGATTGACCTGCTGAAGGACCTGCAATAATTAGGATCAGCTGGCTTTGTGTGTAGTTTAAACCAATCTGTGGACTTTTACTTTTACAAGCTGGACTATACAACACTGGCTCTACTGAACACAGCAAACACCACACTATTCTCCAAGCAGCGAAGACTACAGCTACAGCCAATTCAGCCACTAATAACAGTACATTGTTGTCACCAACAATGTACTGCCCAGACAGTACAAAATGGGTGACATTGGATGGGGGTGGGGGTTTAGCTCTGTTATGTACAAGTTCAGTTTGATTCATCATTCATTGGTTTGGGAATGGAAAGCTCAACATTTTGACTGTGGTCCAAAAGATATGTAACTTGACCCATACATCAGGTCAATAGATTAGATTTATTTTCATTAGGACGCATATACTCCTATGCACTCCTAATCTGAGCAACTGGACCCCCAACCTATTTTATCTGGGAGTGAATTATAAAGTTGGTACGATAAGTGTCAAGTATCCAGTATCCAGTATATAGTATATACAATCCAATGAACCACATACAACTTGTTGAGTGATTTGTTAACAAATCATCTTGGGTGTTGGGTCAATGTTTGTATCTGTTTCCCGGGGAGTACAGTGTTGTGTATCAACAATGGTACTGGAAAGCCTTGTAGTTCTCTAGCCTGGTTAAAAAGAGTCACAAACTCAATTTCTGTTTATAGGATATATAGATATATATCTTCGCAGCCAATCAAACACCTACCAGATCAACCGCATACTCATCAACAAGGGATGGCGTTACATATGCATGCACGAAACACATTTACCACATTTAATATGTGACAACGTCTCTAAACATTGCATGATCAGAAACAAAACATACATCCAACCATTTGGACTACAAATATATTGACAATATCCACCCAATAGGTGTGCATTGGGTTATTGTTCTGCAGCGACCAAATAAATGCTATTTTTTCATTTACTTGTGCCCCAAATTCATTTACAATTACTTTGTCGTCAACCTCATGGCGTGTGGTTTACACATCTTTGGGGTATTCAATATGGCATCGTCCCCTATCCAAGATGGCTGTTGAGGTCAGGTCGTGATCCCCATCTTGGGATTAGGGCCACCATGCCATTACAAACATTCCAGCCACTGTGACTATCCTGCATATCCAACAATTCTTAGGACTCACTGGCAATTATGTTTGATTGGAAATGAAGACAATGTAATATGGGCATCAGAAACAGGAAATTAAATGTCAAAATACATGCATAATTCATCAGAGATGTAGGCTGAATCCTCATAAATAAATGTACCTTGAGAGATACATACAATTAATGTTTTATCATCTTTCTGGCTAACCAGGCTAGGACTCTCTGTGGCTCTGTTTCCTGGTACCTCGTTCACAGTTTGTGTTAACCATGGGCGTGAAGGGAAAAATGGGGAACGGGTAGAATCCAGTACCTGGTGGGATTGGTAGATGATAATGAGCTTTAGCCATGTTAATAAACAGACCCCCCTTGCCCCAGCCAAGCAGTAATGCTGTTCACTGTTACAGAAAATTTGTTATTCTGTTGTAGGTTGAACAGCATGTATCTCGTTGATGGGACATCTCTCAACAGGACATTCCAATAAACTCACTATTTAAGTGTGAGTCCTTCATTGTGTAATTGGGCTAACACAACGTGGCTATTCTGACACAGAGCAACTTCCCAAGTTCCCACTCGGTCTACCTGATTAATCGGTTTCAAATGAAATTTGGTTTCAAAATTGATGACAGCGATTTTGCTGGTTTGGTTTCTAGTTCATGGGAGGATAAAATTGATATAAAATTATAATGGATCTTAAGCCAAAGGGTGCGTTTCCGGTACTGAATTCCCTTTGCAAAATTTTAAGTATGACATTTCAAAATTGAATCAGAAGCCGAGATTTAAAACACTTGACTTTTACAAAGTAGTCCATTACAAGTTAATCATTAGAAGTTGTGATCAGAAGTGAAATCCCATCAACACAATTATTTCCTCTGCCAAGGAGGTTATGTTTACGGTCGTGTACGTTTGTTGTTTTATCTGTGAATAAAATTTCTCAAAAAGTAATGGACGGATTTTCGTGACATTTTTTACCAGAGCAATGCAATACAATTTAGAGATGCTTCTTTCAATTAATTTGTACAAGTCCCAAGCAACAACAGAGAAAGAACATTACACCAGACGCAATCTTTAACACAGAGGCTCCATTGACACCATATTTTGTCAATGAAAGCGTAATGAATGTAAACACATCGAATATATCAGTTTGACATTTAAAATGCAAATGATACATTTCTAGTATTTACCATTTCATTTTCAAGAACAAAAAGGACAGATCTTCAGTTTAGGGTACCCTAATTAACACATTTGTAATTGTATTTAGTTACCAAGTAACTACTGGTAAAACTAGTAAGAACTTGTGAGATTACCCAGAAACCAAACACCCTGGGTGTGTAAAAAAGCAGAGGTGATGCCATGGTGTTTCTCATAATACCCCCATGGTGGACAGAAGTGGACACTATGGAGTTTTTGACAAAGACGTCGTTACCACAACCAGTGATACTTACATGTGCGGCAGCATCCGTCCATGTAGCTTGTGATGGTGCCCCCTACCTGCAACACGGACACGGAAGCGATGAGGTTGTAAATGAAGCACCACAGACTATTTTGAATATGGTAAATTATTTATCAGACGCCATGCAGGTCGAATCACCATGACTTCAAGTCATCTTTGGAAACCTTTGAACATAATACTGCCTTCAGAGCTGGATCATGGGAAATGCATATATCACACAATGTGAAAAAATCCAGTTCACTCTATTCACTCTATTTCCACCACTGACCTTGACACACTCAGACTCATTGAAAGGAGGGCAGCTGTAGGCGTAGGAGATGAGGATGGGGCCGGAGATGGTGTCTGCACACTCATACTTCATGCAGTTTGATGACCACTTCCTCCCTGGCTGCACAGCCAGAAAGAAAAATCCTGGTTTAAATGTAGCACTTTTCTATTGTGGTTGCTAATGTTAGATATTAGCCTTCGCTGGTTGTGCCAGTAAGTGTCACGGTCAGAGATGGGCAGTAACGCATTACATTTACTCAGTTACAATTTTTTTGTGTACTTTTTTTACTTATGGAGTACATTTGTCAAGAGTTACTTTCTACTTTTACTCAAGTAAATTTGAGGTGAAAAAAAAAAACTTACTGAGATGTCAGTAAAAAGTACTTGGTACATTAACACTGCCTTTAGCGACACCCGTTGGGAACTGTTGGCACATATGTTGATTTCATATCTCTCTCTCGGGCGCTTTCTCGCTCGCTCGCTCTCTCTCTCTTGGTGTCTCTCGCTCTCTCTCTCTCCCACTCGGTCTGTGTCTTTCTCTCGGGCTCTCTCTCGGGCGATCATTTTTTTTCTTTCATTTTTTAATTCATTTTTTAAACTGAAAGTTACTCAGTACTTTCGCTACTTAAGTAACTTTTTTGTGGAATACTTTTTACTTCTACTTGAGTAATATTTTGCTGAGGTAACAATACTTTTACTTGAGTAATTTCTATGGCTACTCTGCCCATATATGGTCATGGTTAGCCTAATACACATTGGATAATTTGTCAAACATCACAAAGCCTTTCTCCAACGATTACATGGGATTGAAGGGCCTCTTTGTACAGGATTCTTCAGCACATTTCAGCAAAGCAGGTGGCTAACTCACCCCCCACCACCGTGCCCGCATGGGTGTGAGTGAGTGAATCCATGTTCCCACATCCAGGACTCCAAAACAACTTCCTCCTTTCCTGGGCCAGCGCGACACATAAGACTTTGGCCTAACCACTTTTTAGTATTATGCAAGATTCTAGGTCCTTAAGCCAATTATAATCTTGTACATCACTGTCAACTCGGAAGTTCACATGTGCAAGTTTTGTACGCACATGGCAACAACACGTGGTCGTGCTGCAGAAGTTAAGGCCAAGGCTGCGAGAAATACATAGCAACTGTTTACCAGACGTGGATTTTGACAAAATCATTGCAACAACTTTCAGTCATCAAAGCATGAACAACGTTAATATTTTGTAGTCTAATGAAAATGTGGTCCTTAAGAGTACCTCCCTAACTTTACCTAAAGCTTAAGAAACGTGAAATTCATATGACGTATTACCAGAGATGGGCAGTAACGCATTACATTTACTCAATTACAATTTTTTTGTGTACTTTTTCACTTTTGGAGTACATTTTTCACGACTTACTTTCTACTTTTACTCAAGTAAATTTGAGGTGAAAAAAACTAGATGAGATTAACTAGAACTGAGATGTCAGTAAAAAGTACTCGGTACATTAACTCTGCTCTCGCTCTCTCTTTCTTGGTGTCTCTTGCTCTCTCTCTCTCTCTCTCTCTCTCCCACTCGGTCTATGTCTCTCTCTCGGGCTCTCTCTCTCGGGCGATCATTTTTTTTTTCATTCATTTTTTGAATTCATTTTTTAAACTGAAAGTTACTCAGTACTTTCGCAAGTAACTTTTTTGTGGAATACTTTTTTACTTTTACTTGAGTAACTATTTGGATGACTACTTTTTACCCCTACTTGAGTAATATTTTGCTGAGGTAACAATACTTTTACTTGAGTAATTTTATGGCTACTCTGCTCATATCTGCGCATTTTACCGCATGTAAAATGTACCTTGTAAAGAGCCGTGGTGCCGTTCTCATCACGGTAGAGGCAGGAGATGTTCCGGCACTCACCGCAGCACGAAGAGGCGTCTCTGGGAGGAATGTACAGCTGGTTCTGGTGGAGGACAGATTAAAGATTTTTTTTTTAGATGACCAAAAAAATAAATTAAAACAAATGTTTTGGAAATGCAGCTAAGACAGAAAGGGTCAAATTCAAGGCTCAAATTAACTTTTCCAAATGAATCAGCAATGTGCAAAAATCAACTTCAAATAAGGTAGATTGTCCTAATTTGGGCCACTGTCTAATGTGGGACACCTAAGATCCAGTGGCTCTGGCTCCTCCCTAAACTAATAAAGTGAAACTATGGTAAAAGCAAACTATGGTAATGTGTCTAACATTAAAATTGTTCAACACCATTTCACTGTCACACATTAGGCAACTGACTGTCGCCCATTAGGACGTAGCAAATAATGGCCCACATTACGACAATCCATCCTACTTCAAAAACTTCAGATGTATGTCTCACGCA
>OMKY01209731.1:0-13726 GCA_900302395.1 Bregmaceros cantori | reverse complement strand
ACTCTGGAGGAAGCGACAACAACATCGGCCTCCGCCGCGACCCGACGCACCACCCGGTCCGCGACCGAGGGGGACGAAGGGGCGGGGACGGACACCGGCGAACACCAGCCTCCGCCCCGACCCGACGCACCAACCGCAACCGAGTGGGACGAAGGGGCGAGGGGAGACGGGCGCTGGCTCGCCGCCGTGCACACACACACACATCAACACACACAGCAAAGCAGCCCGCGTTGATAAGCACACACGCTGAGACGGCTGTGCACACGTACATGCACGCGTAGACATCCAGTGGATCGTGGTGTACACGCACGCTCACACGCGGCGAATGTAAACTTGTCTCACCAAGTGAGACACCAAGTCCGCGGCCAACTTTTCCTCAAATTCGTCCATTTTCTCTATTCTATCTCTATTGCCTCCTTCTATTCACATTGGTCAAGTACCTACCAAGGGAATTCTATTCCGCCGCGTCAGACCCAGGGCAGCGTCTTCCTTTTATGGAGAAGGGGGGCCAATCCTGAACCAAGTCGTGGTGATGAAATGAGCGGCTGGTGTGCGTGGCGTGCGGTGCGTGGAGGACGTAGTCCGGCTTGTGCAGTTCGCGGACAACTCGTGCCGCAATGCAGACAGATATCTTGTTATCTTTACATCTTTTCTGCCCTCCAACTTTCTGTCTCTAGCTTTTTCTGGTCGTTTTCACCACCAGTTTCTCTCTGCCCAGGTTTCCTACCTCTCCCCTTCCTGCTATGACTCCCTGAGCAGAGTTAAGAAGTAATTAAGGACCCAAGTCGTTGTGTGACACTATGTCAACCTGTTTATTGTTACAAGGAGTGTCCAAAAAAGACACACCTACTGACCACGCCTTCTAACCAAGGATGTACTGTGGTTAACACAGCTAGGTGGCGCTATCGAGTACCTACTCACAAGGCTCTATGTGTGTAATTCCAAGTATTGGCAACTCTCCCAGAAAAGCAATGAAACAAATGACAATGGGGAACGAGATTGTGACGTCACACCTTCCAAAAATCTGCCCGAGTGAGCAGGGGCCCTTCTCCAGCCGGGCGGAGTTGCATGGATGCACGTGGCACTGTTTACATTCCTGCACACGCACGGTGCGCAATCGCTGCCGAAAGCCGACATGCCTGGGAATCGCTGCGTTGAAGGCTGTGGAGCATCATTGTGCCTCACGCAAGTTACATTTCTTTCGTTTCCCCAAATGTAACTCTACGTTAGCGCAATCCGACGAGACGGAACATCGACTGCTTCCGGACGGGACGAGGGTGTGTTCTCTACATATCCATTCAGGTTCCATTTAAGTTACCTAAAATATCTGTCAAATGAGTATTCCTCAGAAGGCTGTGCGTTGAACCACCTGACCACGTAAGGACCAACGGGGTGGCCGCATTATCTTGGAGGGGCATTAACTTGTAGCTTAATGGAACGTGCTGGTGCGCGCAGCTGCAGCGGTCGACATGCGAACTGGGAGCAGCTGTTAACATTTGAGGCCGCTCCTACGTATAATGTGCTCCTCCACAACCAATGTGATGCGTTTGGAAGCGGATTCGGAAACAAGTCACGTCATTGCTCATCCCTAATAGCATTAACTCAACTTTCACATCCCTAGCTCTATACATCAACAAGCCGATGCATGATTAAATAAAACCACACATTACCACCATGGCAGAACAAAATGAATGTTCAAACAGAGACAAGGTGGATTTAGGGAGCGAAAAGTGAAACAGAGACTTGAGTGAGGCGCAACATAGACCGGGGAAGACGGCGGCACGTCGAGAGAAACAGCTATGAAAAATGGAAATCACATCGTTGGCCTCAAACAACGGCAGAAAAACAAGTCTTAATAATGACACGTGTGGTTCCTAATTTAAAAAGCAGGGCTGTGGAAGACCTCGGTGTGTGGTGGGAGCGCTTAATTATTGCTGTGGGAAAGTGTGATTAAAGACCGCCTGCCCCAAGGAGGCGGGGTAGAAATAAAAAAGTTGAGAGCTTAATTACAGATTAAAAGACAGTTTGTTCGGTGTGTTGATTCATACCTTTGTTACTGTGTGTTTTTTTTTTATTCTGTCAATAGCGGTCAGACGAACAGGCAGAGTATAATATTTGCATAACATTGTTAGTTTAAAAGTCTTCTATTGTTGATTTATCCATGGTAATATGCTATCGATCGCCAGCAGATGGCAGCCTAACTACGTCCATTGTATTTGTCCCTATATAATGGACGTGCTAAGACATACCACTTAACCGTACGTATATGTATACTTCACCGTAGGTGATACCAGCAAAATGTCTTCTGCCGCCAAGCTGTGACGGCATATGCCACAGCCCTATTTTTGATTTGCTTCTTTGATACCGTTTCTTGTCTGCAATGTAACTGCTAGCCTTTGTGCTAGCCTGGCAAGCCAGAACCAACGAATCATGCACACAACGCACATGACCAGATGGTCCCGTGGGTCTGGACCACCCAGGCAGACGAATTAAATCGTCGCTCAAATTCGGGCGGGCCAATAAGCGGCATATTTGCCCTGGATCGTTCACTGACTTGTGATGTCATAGAGCAGCTGACTGGTCAGTAGAATAGACATGTTTAAAAACAAGGGGCTGACATTTTGAAAATACGACTTGAAGTTACTCACTCGGTGTGGTCACATGTTCTTCTCGACCACTGGGATGGCTGCATTCACCTGTAGGTCCATCAGAAATTCAATTGAACGAGTTGCGCACATTATTGAATCGGGCGTTTTGAGTATTTGGGTGTGGAATAGCATAGCACAAGTCACCACCATCATTTTTAAATACCGTCATAAGTGTGTGCTGTCCCATTAATTAGACGAGTTCAAATATAAGTCAGAACACAGTGACTTAATAATTCTTACTTGAACTACCCGCTGAACAGTAAATGTGGGGTTTATTGATGCTTGTTTCGGGGATATCCCTTTAGCAGTCGGCACTGACTGCATAACGGTAGTTATTTAATCTAGTTAATGTTTAGACTCAACTTAAAGGTGAAGACTCAACTCAACAGATTTTTGTATAGCGCCAAAATCGCAACCAGGGCTGCCTTGAGGTGCTTCACAGAGGTCAATTTGGTTTATAGTTTAAGACCTCTGATTGCCCATGTCCTCTACCGAGCTAGACCTGTTCTAAGCCATCCATTGTGGACAGTAGAGTTGTTAACAGAACTCCTTTAAAGGAAGACAAGACGAAATTGAGAAAAAGTCTTGATTGAAAAAAAAATACCTGCAAATTTGTAACAATTTAACTTGTATACATTTAGTTAAACCAAAGCCAATTTAAGGTTGTCAACAGGGCTCCGAACCGGTTCAAGGAATGAAAGCGAAAACCAAAAACGAGGAGCAGGTACGGAAACAAAAAAAGATTTCTTGAAATGTTCCGGAACAGAAACGGAACATTATGAAATCCACAAAACCGGTTAAAAACATTTTTTTTTCGTTCGTATATATTTTAACATATCCTATGTCTGGGAGACTATTTCCGGTTGTGCATCCATCCAACTTTCACTGTCAGTTATCAAGCCCCATGCATCTGGGGCTCCATCTTGTGGACAGACGAGGAAGTGAAGGTAATGGTGTTATAAAGCCAGTTTTCACGTTAATACAGTTGCATTGAAGTTTGAAAGTCCACCAATATGTTGTATAAACTAAATCTAAACTTAACATTGCAACTTTAAGAACAAATGAAATTTTAGCATTGAGAACCAGTTCAGGACCGATATTTTGGTGGCGGAACGGTTCAGAGAACAAAAACGTTAAAGATAGGCCTGGCTGAACCGTTCGGAACGGAACGTTTGAAAAATTATTTTGTTTTCAAGCCCTGGTTCTGAATGTGAAAACTAACAGAGAAAAGACATTGACTTTTGGCATGGGGAATTTGTATACCTCTAACTTATATAGAAGACGATGCCAGGTATTATACAGACTGACGGTTTTCTTCCTCATTGTTTGGTCTCAGGGAAAAAGGTAGACATATTTCACAGTGACGGCTACCCATTATATGGAACAGGTCTTCAAAACACACACACAGACAAATACACACACACACGCACACACTCATACATGCATACACACACACATACACACTCATACACACACACTCACACAATGGCTGCTAAACTTGCAAAACTTGCACTATGGGACACATACTTTGCAATTTCACGCTTTCTATTTTTTTCCCAAACGTCACAGAGAACGCATAGACACATTTCATGATGATGTCTCCCTAGTCACTATTATATGGGACAAATCTCATACGCACACAAGCGCACAGCCACACACACACACACAGCCACACACACACGCACACACACAGCCACACACACAGCGGGCTTAGCCTTTAGAGTCTTGCAGCCTCCCATGGAGCGGGGCCAGCTGATTAGGATGCGCCACACAGCGGGGCTCCGTCCGACAGGGACCCGGAGGCACAGACCGTATATCTGTCCTGGCCGGACCTGCTACTGCAGAACACTGTATAGTAGAACAGTGGGGTGTCATGTTATAGAATTATGGTTTAACATTATGGTTGAGGACAATTTCAAGACTCACTTTAATTTAGACCTGCAACCAATTCATAAAAAGACCTGTTTACATGGAGTTTTATTTAGCATATGTTTATACAAGTAAATGGGATCCACGATCACACTGTGTTTACATGGTTGTAAGTATTTCACATCTTATGAAACCACTAAGGCTTCTCTTTTCTCCCATTACGAGCAAAGGTAAAAAGAAAAAGAGACGTTTCCGTTTTCCTTGTTCGCTCGGAGGGCCATGACCGCCAGAACGAACCAATGCGAACCAACCCGGGAGACCGCTCTTGTTCGCCGACCTGCGGGGGCGCGGGTGACCGTCTCGTGAGCAGTGAGTGGCCAACTCCGGCCCCACACCACACAGAGTACCAAAACAAATAATGATTGGACTAAAAGGGTAGAGGAGAGGAGAAACATCATGGAAAAGTGCGTCGAGTGTAATGCCCCTTTATACATGAATTTCATAGACTTCAGAAAGGCCTTTGACAGTGTGCACAGAGAGACCCTTTGGAACATCCTGAGGTTATATGGAATCCCGGACAAAATCGTCACCCTGATTAGCCTGTTCTACAACCACTGTGAATGTAGTGTAATCATTAACAACAAGACACTCTCAGAATGCTTTCCAGTAGTCAGGTGTACGACAGGGCTGCATCCTCTCCCCCTTTCTGTTCCTAGTCGCCCTCGACTGGATTATCAGACATCCCAGTGGAGCCCAGCCTTTCTCCCTCTTAGAAGACCTTGATTTTGGTGATGACCTGGTGGACATCTCCACAAAAAGAGACCGTCTACAGGAGAAAACTGACAGGGTGAGTAATTATGAAAAACAGAAAACATCAAACATCAACACCGCAAAGACAGAGGTCATGTGCACCTATCACCATCAATGGCGTGCCACTTGAGGCTCACTACTTTTCGTAGTGATTTCTGGGATAATTTGAGTGCACTATATAGGGTACATGGAGAATTCGGACATTCCTACAATAGCACACACCCCATATAGTGCACTATATAGGGAATAGGGACTGATTTCGGACACAGCCACCAACTTCACACTAACACTGTCAATAAAATGAAAGAAATGGTACCTTAGTGATTACAATTTGCAATGAGTAACTGTAAAGGATTACCAACATTATAAACTTGCTTGGGGAGGTAAAAAGGACCACCATCACTCTGAATCATTCGACGTCGGACCCGCGGCAGCCTGACAGAGTGACAGGCCCGGTGTCAAGCGGATAGCGGCGCAGCCGACTCAGCACAAATGGCGCCGTGAGGCTTATTCAAATAGACAGGGAAGAGATAATATTAGCAGAGAGGGGCAATATTTCCAAACTTAGTGTTAAATAGCGGGAGCTTCAATGGAGAAAGAAAAGGAAGCCGTTGCTATAATTTGAATTTGGTGAAGAAAAATGAGATGAATAATGCAAAGAGCATATTTCTGATGTAAGAAAGTTGTCTTAACGCAGCAGCCGGTTATGACTTCAGTGTAAAATATATGCAGCCTTGGCGGACCTCGCGCTTCGCCGCGTATTTGCAGGGGAAATTAGAAAGGTAATTGCGGAAAAAATAGGCCTTGGGGAGTAAAATTGATAACCCTTGCGGTGAGGCCGAGCCGGAGTAAAATTGCTGAGGTTTTTTAGGCGCAGCCGCGTGGGCCGGTGGCTAATGGACGAAGGGATCACCACGTGACAAGGCCTTGCTAATCACTCACCTCGTCTGAGCTAAAATGTGCTGCTACTTAGCTTGGTGTTGGGAGTGTTTAACCCTTACGACCCTACGTTGTTGAGTCCACAGATGCAAAATGATCTCTGCAATGTATGTAGGTAATCTTTAAAAAAATGAACATCAAAGTTCAGTGAATGACATCAAAGTTAAGTGCAAAAACACAAACATGAATACTGCAGTAGCATGGTCACAGCCAAAATGTTGATGAGTCCAATGAGTCCTTGTAGCAACTACATTTTAAGGAAACCCAACCATTTTTGTCATTTTCACCGAATGGGGGACAACTCCATTTACCCGTTCAAAAGTTATCTCTTGGGGTCTGCGTTGGCCGAGTGGTTATGGACACCGCACCTAATGCGACCCCATTCATGTTAGTTGTGCTGTGTCCACTGCACCGTCCGCAGTGCCGCGAGTTTGACTACGCTCGTCGACTTGTCTGCAATGTCTACCCCCGATCTCTTCAACACAGTTTCCAACTAATCCTATCCAATAAAAATGGAAAAACGGTGCTGGCGCCAGAAAAAATAACTTTAAAAAAGTTATCTCGTTAACATAAAGAATATGTCACAGCAGACATATACCCCTACACGCCGCATAACGGAGATATAACTACCATTACTGAAGTGAACTGGATGGTTTTCCGTGACATGTTAGACCTTATCGACCCAGATCTACAGTAACTGCTGTATGTTAGAGTGCTAACACAAACTTCATCTTGGGTTAACAGCACAGCGGGGTCACTGTCTCAGTCACCTGGCCGACCTGCAGGCGATTTGATTTCCTGCTCACCACCAAAGTCAGGGAGTTCAGCGGGCAAGTCAATAACCAGGACACGAGGGACCTCGACCGAGGGATGGGTCATTGCAGCCGTGATTTGTTAAGTATGAAGTATAAAGCAGGCTTCCCATGAGGAGTGCCAGCTGATACGAGTGAATACACAGCTGCAGGAGAATAAAAGCACATTTACACACACATTAGGGTTTAGCCACCAAAGACTGTTCAAAAACGACCTCAGAAAACAATGCACTTGGTTTTAAATACAATTGCTCTAAAGGAGAGTAGCAACTGTGTAACCATTTCAAACATAATATTTCTGATGCCAACTTTCACAGCAATTTGCAGTGATGGTTAAAGATCAAAATACTGTTTGAAATGTGAGGAGGAGAATGTCTTAGTTATCATTAATATTACTATTATTATTATTATTATTATTTCTTTGTATTATAGCCAGTCTTTATTTTGTAGGATCTCTGTTCCTGTACTGAAAGGAGTGAATGCCGTCCATCAACAATGGACAATCAACAATGGACAATGCAGGGGCTCACGGTGGCCGAGCGGTTAGAGAGCGCGTCCACCGACCACAGGTCGAGCTGCGCCGCAGGTTCGAATCCCCTGTCCGGCATTTCTGCAATGTCTCCCCCCAACTCTTCATCCCGGTTTCCGATTAATCCTGTCGCTATCTCTCTCAATAAAGAATGAAAAACGCCGCTTGTGCCCCCACCCCAAAAAAAAAACAATGGACAATGGACAACAATAGACTTGTGTGTACAAGTGCAACGATTAGTCGATAAATTGATTATTGAATTAATCAACAACTAATGCAATAATCGAATTACGAAAGAATGTTGTCATTGTTATTGTCAGCAGTTGTTTTTTTGCTGCCAGCACCTTTGCAAATTTGATATTACACGATCATTTCTGAAAATCCAAAATACGGATGCCGGAGTGGTTATGGACGCCGTACTTAGAGCGTCCCCATTCATGTAACTAGTGCTTTGTCTACCGCAGTGCTGTGAGTTCTCCTCCCCTCGTGAGTTTGTTTGCGATGTCTGTCCCCGATCCTGATCCTATCAAGTAGAGATGAAAAACAGCGATGAAAAAAAAAGAAACTGGGGGGATAGCAGGGCAGGGGATAGCAGCCATCAGTTCTGACAACATCAACCAAAGCTTTTCAAGTCTTGAGGCAGACGTGTGTGTTTTATGGAGATACGAGGACGGAGATGTGTGTGCGTCACAGATGTAGAGCACGTTTGGAGCATTAAAAATTGATGTGTGCTTGTATGTAAATGTCATCCACACACATTATACTCAACAAACGCATGAAAATGCAAAGATAGCGCGTAAATAGCATCTCAAATGCTGCGCTTCACTGTCAACCCGATGTGCAGAAAAAAAGCCTGAGGCAGGATCCCAAGATAGGAGGTTTGTGTTGTGGTTTCAGCAATCAATGATTCTGACATTAGACTGTGCGTTGACTGAAAACGTGTTCTTTTCCCAACCAGAGACACATGGGGGAGGAGTGTCACAGCCAAGTCCCGCATTTAGAAGTGGAAATGTATCACGAGGGAACACAATAGACAAGCTTTACAGATGCACCAATAAAGTTTTTTTTGAAAACCGATACGAGTACAATAATTTCAATACTCCCCGATACCAAGTACTACGGATACCGAGTAGAATAGCATCGGCTCATTTCACAGTAGCGGTATCGGTATGGTATCGGTTCATGGTATCGGCAACTGACAAGTGAGAGTACAGTATCGGTGCATCCCTAACAAGCTTACAAGGTAAAAACAGGGGGCTGACATTTTGACTTGAAGTTACTCACTCGGGTGGGGTCACATGTTCTTCTGGACCAATGGGATGGCTGCATTCACTGGTAACGGTGGATTTCCATTGCAAGTGTAAAGTGTATTTTAGTCAACGGAGGATGCTCCATTGCCAGCGATGTCGCGCGGTGTCGCTCAACGCGGTCGCTGGGTGTCGTGTCGCGTCGCTGGGTATAGCTTAAAAGTCATTTTTGTCGCGCGGGGGCGTGGTGTGTGTTCAGTGATTGACAGGGGACCGTGGCAGAGCAGATCCACGCGCGCTCCATTGTTGAATGAATTAAATGCATCATGTACATGTGTATGTGCTTGTGTGTGTGTGTATATGCGTGCATGTGTGTGCTTGTGTGTGTTAATATGCATGTGTGTGCATATATGTGTGCGTGCGTTTGTGTGCGCGTATATGCGTGCGTGTGTGTGTGTGCTTGTGAATATGCGTGTGTGTTTGTGTGTGCGTATATGCGTACCTGTGTGTGCGTGTGAATATTCATGCGTGCGTGTGTGTGTGTATGTGCGTGTATAGAATTCGCCGGAGCGTTCTACCGTTGCATCCCATGTTCACCCCAATGTACCAAGGCATGCGATTATGTTGTTTAGCATATCAATGCAAAGAGTCGACGTGCAACTCTTCCTGGCTAGTGTCGGATTCTGGCGGGGTGAAACCTCGCCGTTTTAGTAAACTATGAAATATTAAAACATTTTGACCAACCACCCGTTTTGTATTTTGGTAAATTGATTATTGTGGCATTTATATTACTGCATGTATAAAAAGAAAGAAAGACGTTTTCGATTTTATCCATGCCCTAATGCAGTACGTTTGACAATAAATTGACTGATTTATTTTTATTATAATAGGACGTATCCTCTCCATCGTTCGACAACGCTGTTGAAACAACCGTCTCTGCTCAGGTAGAAATGGATATACTGACCAACCCAAGGCAGCATTTATCGCAACAACGCCAGGCTTGAGTGAATATTCATTTTTAAACCATTCAACGTATGCTAATGATTTTTTACCACACCTAGACCCAACACATTCCAGTGAGGGGGCACAGAGGGTAGGCGGGTGCAGCACCTGCAACACTGGATGGCAACATATTTTGAATTATCATTTGTATATTTATTTTGTACATTTGGATGAAAATTATGTTACGCATAGACAATTGGACATTGCGCAAGGCCATTTCCAGTGCGTCTTTCTCTGTCTCGGTCGGCGGGGGAAACACGCGTGCACGGACGGTCCCTGTGTAATCTGTTTCCCTGTGTCTCTCACTCTCTCTCTATCATCATGTCTCCCCGTGTGTGTGTGTATGTGTGCGAGTGTGTGTGTGTGTATATCTGCTAGATATCGAATATACACACACACACGCGCGCGCGCGGCAATGCATGCAACACATTTGTACATTGAGGGGAGAATTTGTTTCAAACAGTATAGTTGGAAAATGACGCTCTGTGGCAAAGTCAAAACTATCACGTCAACTGCAGTCTCGCGTGAATACAAAGCAGCGACAGGCAGCGACACGCCTGGCAATGGAAACAGCATGCTGTGTTGTCGCTGGCCGCTGTCGCTAGCCGCTGGTCGCTAGCCGCTGGTCGCTGTCACTGGTCGCTCGCAATGGAAATCCACCGTTAGTCTGACGAAAATGAATAAATGTCCTATTAAATAGACAAGTTCAAAAATAAGGCAGAACACAGCGACGTGGCGATGCTGGAAGTCAGCAAATTCAGCCTAGAATTCTCAGCGGAACAATCTGCCGAACTTGTCTATACAAAAAGACGAGAAAGTATAAGTGGGTATAATTTAGAGCCTTCTGAAAACATATTATATTCAATGTAATTCATTGTAATCATTCAAATAAGATTTGAATGCTTTTAAACTAAATTGCTGTGTGTGTGTGTGTGTAGCATAACTCCTGCTAAAAGAACACTTTTGCCACACATCGCTGTAATTTCCCCCACCCAGCGTAAACTCAGTGTGTACGCGTGTGTGTCTCTGACCAATTACCCACACAGGCCACCTGTGAGTGCAATTCAGCCAAGTGGATGGTAAATGCATCGTCAATGCCTTCCCAGGCCATTTCCTCCTATAGCTAAAACTCATCAAGTAAAGTCACATTGCAGGCAAATGGCATTTTAATGCAAGGCTATACAAAGGCAACCCTCATTTGGTGGATAACTGTGTATGGATTATTGTTATTGCTTCGACCGCTGCAGCATTTATGAGAAACTGCTAAGTGCATACGACATTGTCGCCGGCGGCAATTTGAATAAACATCAATGCACTTGGGTTTACATAAATGCAACTGTGCACTAAACAGGGGGGGAAGTTGTTACCCTTTCAAACATAATATTTTTGATGCCAACTTGCACAGCAATTTGCAGTGTGACGGTTAAAGATAAATAGCGATAGTGCACCGGTTCAACGAATGAAAAAGGAAACCGAAAACGACCAAATTTGCGAGGAGCAGAAACGGAAACGAAAAAAGATTTGTTCAACTGTTCCGGAACAGAAACGGAACATTATGAAATCCACAAAACCGATTAAAAACATTTTTTTTTGTTCTCTATATATTCTAACATTTCATATGTCTGGGAGATTATTTCCGGTTGTGCATCCATCCAACTTTCACTGTCAGTCATCTAGCCCCATGCATCTGGGACTCCATCTTGTGGACAGACAAGGAAGTGAATGTAATGGCGTTTTAAACACGGTTTTCACGTTAATACAGATAGTACAGATAGTAGTTAATACAGATAGTACAATACTGAAGTTTGAAAGTCCAAATATTTTTTTTTGTATAAAGGTGACATTGCACAATTTAACGAACATATTTTTTGCGTTCTGAACCGGTATTTTGGTGGCAGAACGGTTCCAAGAACGAAAATGTTAAACATTTGTCTGCCTGAACCGTTCGGAACGGAGCTTTTACAAAATAATTTCGTTTTCAAGCCCTGATGATGTTACAACTTAGGGGCGGCAGACATTTTGACAGCTGCATGTAAGGTGAGGTGGTGTACCTTACCACTTCACGTCCATTGTATTGGGGTAAATGTGAAAGCAAATTAACCGTAGTAACGCTATAAATTGCCAACAGATGGCAGCCTACTCCCATGGATGAATCAATACTAGATTAAGATCTTTGAACTGTCGCTCTCCGGCCGTTCGCCTGACCGCGATGCGGCTCCCAAAATGTCTGCCGCCCCCAAGTCATGACATCACCATGCCCAAGCCCTATTGTATCTAATCATGACAGGAATCTATTTTTTTGTTATCTTTTCCTATTAAAAGCTTTTTTTATGTCGTATAATGATTTATTTTGTAGGCTTTCTGTCCCTGTTACTGAAATAAACAACTTGGACGAGTTCGCCATATGGCTCAGTTGCACTCCAAACTAATTTACCCCCAAAAAATGAACCATGAGTACGAGGCGATAGAGAGACCCCTATCAGTGTGGAGCAGGGAGATAAGAGTGAAGTGGACGGAAAGAGAAACCAAGAAAACAAGGAGACAGACATAGAGAAAGAGAGAGAGAGTTGAGAGCAGGGGAGGCACGGGAGCATAGATGATCAATGAAACAGTAATTGAGGAAAAAAACTCTTAAGCGGAACCAAGATGGAAAGACAGATGAAAGATGAGAGAAGAAGGGAGAGCGGTCGTCTCATTAGGCCAACTACTCTCACCGAACAGCACTGCAGCAGCAGGAACACCAAAGCCATGTCTCCACATGATGGATTCCTAGTGCACAGCCGGCACGCCACTGCACGCCACTCGCCACGTCCGTGCCATGAATAGCAGTCAGTGCCAGTGGCCCATATCCATATCTTGTTCGGCAGCCAAGATCAGTTCAAGGTAAGTTGTTGACAGCTGGCTGCCCTCTGATTTGCAAACCCAATTACAGGTGAGCATGGCAAGAACGTTGGAATAAACCTCTGTTTGTTTATTTATTTTGTTATAGGAAAACCGAGGTCGAAGAGAAGCCGCATGCCGGCGGAGACTCGCGGAGCTAAAATAATTATATTATATATATATTAATAATAATATCGACCACGGCGTTATTAATTCTTCACAAATGGAGAGAGGGAGATAGGACGTCGCAGAGCTTGTGGCCGTGTGCGTGGGTCGCTCCCCTGGTCCCGGACTACCGGAGCTCACAGCATGGCAGCGGGCTCTCGGCGGCGAGACAGCTGTCACTCGTCACCGTCAGCTGCTTTGCCGCCTAGCGGTGCGAGACTGATTCGCACCGCAAGGTGCAAGAGACGTTTTTAGTTTGTGGGACTGCAGCTTATTTCCGCTACCGCCCGCACCCGCAATGAGCTTTCAATATTTGTCGCGCGTCGCAGTGCTTTGCTGTTTTCACCGAACGTAGTTTTGGGGGTGGCAATAAAACCCAAATCAAAGACGCGACAACGCGTCTTTGGCACTCAGCTGTACTATCGGCAAAAATGAGGAAACCCGTCTTTGGCGCTGAATGAGTTAACACTGTTGCATTATTTTATTTTTTGTGTACCTTGAACGTGGATGCGGCCCTGGTATGTGTCGCTTCCCTCCGAGTTGTACGCCTCGCACTCGTACGTGCCCTCGTCGTCGAAGGTGAGTTTGCTCAGCGTGAGGTTGGAACCCTGGGCTCGAACCTTGGGCACGCCGTCCAATTTCCTCCAGCGGATCTTTGGCACCGGGCTGGATGTGCAGGAGTTCATTAAAGCCGGGCATACACTGAACAATATTTTCAGTCGTATGAAAAGCTGCTGTTCAACCTGTACGAGTGCAGGAGTTAACATTTCCAGTTCTCACACTGTACGGTTTGACGCAATCTGACTGATGACTCCGAATTTGAAA
>OMKY01209730.1:0-16855 GCA_900302395.1 Bregmaceros cantori | reverse complement strand
ATCTGAAGAGTGCATATAAACTAGACATAGGTCAACTAACATGTCGGCCAGTAGATGGCGGTGCAGCGCTGTAACATCACTTCTGATCCACACCAGCTGTGACTGTGTGACGTCAGACATCGACGACAACAGTTCATTAACACGCTCCCTGTCCCCTATATAGTGCACTATATGGGGCGCACGCCATCTTGTAGGAGTGTCCGAATTCTCCACGTACCCTAGATAGTGCACTGAAAGTATCCCACAATGCACCGCAAAACGTAGTGAACCCTAACACCCTTTTTAAATACCGTTTTTAAAAATGACCTAAACTTAAAAACCTCGTCGGCAGTCAATAGCGACCGACCACAGCAAATAGTTATAAATGTAAGGACTTGTGACTTTTTGTGATGAATGTTGAATTTTATAATTATATTATATTAACGAAAACGAACAGAATTTTATGTTGAGCGGAAACGAAAAAATATTTCTTCAACTGTTCCGGAACAGAAACAGGACATCATTAAATCCACAAAAGCGGTTAAAAAGTTTTTTTTTTTTCGTCTCTATATATTTTTACATATCCTATGTCTGGGAGACTATTTCCGGTTGTGCATCCAGCCAACTTTCACTGGCTGTGTCCGAAATCGCTCCCTAACCCCTAGCCCCTAGATAGGGCACTGACTATATAGTCCACTCAATCTCAGCGACGAGATTTCGGACACTAGAATCGGCACTGTTAACTTACGTCACCGCTGTAGCATAGTGACGTCATTGCCTGTCGGCATTGGCCGTAGCATTCGCATGTTTTTTTTAATAATAAATGTATACTTTATCACAGAAAATCAATTATACTCACATTTATAATTATTTGCCGCCGTCGGTTGCTGCTGCGTCCTGACGCCGTCCTCCATTGTTTTTGTTTTGGAGCGTGCGTCGTCTTCTTCTACGTTTTTATTAGTGTAATGCGTCTCACAATGCATTATGGGTTATATTTCTCCGTCTAGGGTACACCTGATGCTCACTACATTTCGTGGTGCATTGTGGGACACTTTCAGTGCACATGGAGAATTCGGACACCCCTACAAAATGGCGTGCGCCCATATAGTGCCCTATATGGGGGTTAGGTGGCGATTTCGGACACAGCCACAGTGTTTTTTAGAGTCGAAGCCATTTCATGAAAATTACTGGATCAAATTTTAATAGCACACACATCCATTTACATACTGATTTTTTCATAGAATTTTAGAAGAATGTTTAAATAGGTAAAAATAAATAAATTAATAGTATGAAAATGTTATTTATCACATTTGAGGCTTGAACCTACCATGTAATTGTGTGTGTGTGTGTGTGTGTGTGTGTGTGTGTGTGTGTGTGTGTGTGTGTGTGTGTATAGCAGTGACATACAGCAAAGTATCAGAAAAATATTGACTGGAAAATAAATCAAAAGTAATTAATGTGTCTTCAATTTTCAAAGTCAATACAATGATACTTTCTGTATTATTTATATTATTATATGCTATTGTGTTATTATGTCATTAAGCGTTGTTATTATTAAAAGTAATAAGTAATAGCAGAAATTTTGCAATGCAGATAAATTAATATATTTCAATTTGATAGACCAACAAGAACCGAAGCAGGCTATAGTATATAGCAGAAGTGCTAATCCTGTTCCTACAGTGAGACAAGCTACAAAAGAGAGAGAGAGAATACAGTTTCCATGGACCCAGATTAGATGTGAAAAAACAAAAATTGGGCAAACTAGTCAATGTAATAGTTTAGAAAGAACTGCAATCACGATGAATTATGCAAGTGAATGCAGCCATTTGGGCAATTGTTAGGCTTAATCACATGTGAAATTTCCAAGAGCGGCATTGAGCTGGGTCTACTACAACTCTTACAGGGGTATTTTGAATCAATGCCCTCCCGGCATGGAATGGGTGGCTTGGACAGGTTCCTGGGGTTAAAAATAAACCAGGCACGAGCTCTGAAGTAAGTAGCCCAAATTGTTTCCCCCCACACAGACACACACACTATTCGATTAGTTCCTCCTCTCGTTTTACTACGTTGCGCATTCGTTCGATTTTGTGCAAGTTTTGGCTGCAGGGTAGGACAGTGCGCGTCAAGGTTGAAAATTGTATATGACGTGCACATAATCAGGCGCACATTTAGATCTGACCTTAGATATAAAAACAAACTGCGCAATTTACAAAGGCAATTTCTAGCGTATGAAAACCATAAATCATATAATACATAATTCTACTTACAAAATGTTCTAATACTTTGACAACCTGGTTAAAACCACTGCGCTATTGAAAGGAATTATTGTTTACCATCAAGGTTCATATACCTTTCCAGCATTAACTTCACACACTTCTACAATGTAAAATAAATGATTTCAACCATTACAAAAGTAGACCTTAATAACCATATCTTGAGTAATGTAATTTCAAGACAAAAATGTATTAACAGTCTACAACAGTCAGTGTACATGATATTGTCCAAGAAACCCTCCGACACACATGCATGCACACACAGTCGCACACGCGCACACACACACATACACAAAGTGAAATCCCACCACGTTATCTGTCGGCTATTGCTATCATGACAGTGCGGCACTTTTAAAAGCCAGGGAGTCAAGGCTAGCAGGTCACAAGTCACCCGTCGCTCGTAGCTGCCGCCAACTCGAGTGGCCGCGAGAAATTTGTAGCCTAGGTGTTCTGAAAAGATAATTTGACTGCCGTAAAACCATTCCCCTCTCAAAACAATTAGATTATGGCCTGACACTGATAACACTGGCTTGAGAACAACACATTATGCTGTGAATCGCACATTTGAGGCCATACGTTTGCTAACAACTCATAGTAACTCAAGACTTGACTGAGTGTTTTTATTATTGTAATTTATTATTGTCATTGCTTTCCTTCAATTTGTTGGTTATTATTCAACTACTGACTTAGCTGCCGAACTAATTTCATCACCAATTGCATTTCATTCCATCATTGCATCCCTACTTTCTAATATATGATGTTTATGATATTTAAATGCGCTATTTAGACACGGCATATTAGCAGTGACTTATTTCTAAATGCCCTTCTGGAAAAAAAGTGTTCACTTAAATGTGCGCACGCGCACACACACACACACACACACTTGACTTGTGCCACACACAGGATACACTTGGTTGAAAGTTGTGTGATGTGGGGCATACTGCAGTATGCTGCAGTATGCTGTGTCTACCTCTCGAGTGAGACAAAATGAACGCAGGTGCGACTTCGAAGCAACCCAGACACAACCCATTGTATGAGCAAACCCCCCCCCGCCATGGGAACTTGGATAAGCCACAAGACTCATGGAGGTCTCTGTGTCTCACAGGCAAAGCAAGGCATACAGTCAGTGCATACTGTCACAGACTTGGGCAAGCGTTCATTCTAGTCACATATGATGTCTTGTGTTTCAAGTTTTGAGACAATGATATAATAAGAGCAATATCTGGGCTCTGGACGGAATACCTAAAATATCTTGGATTGGCTAGAGAGAGAGAGAGAGAGAGGGAGAGAGAGAGAGAGAGAGAGAGAGAGAGGTGACATGAACATTGCTGCAATCAACACTAAGACTGACTGTGAACTTGGCCATTGCTAATCTGCAGAAGCAGCACTGACAATGGTCAGAATGCCTGCCTAAAGAGGCAGAGGGAGAGAAAGAAACAGGAGAATGGCTGATCCAGAGCAGATTTATCGTGACTGTCATTCACACGATCCCTCACTCCGACAGACGTGCCATAACATTGCCTCTTAACTGGTTAATTTCCTCATCTTTGGTGACTCGCTGTGGCCCTTCTCGCTTTGTCGAGAGTGGGGTGGAGGAAGCACATGCACCCGCAGCAATGCTCAAAGATTTACGAGAAAATCAAATTTGTTAAGTGGATTTAACTTACCCAACTTTGGGATTAGGACCATGAACTCCCCTGTCATAAATTCTGCCTACGTGTATATGCGGTGCCTTTTTTGTCCAACGACTATGAACTTTCACTAGAAGGGAAAAAAAGAAACTCTATCTCTCACTGTTGACATACTGCCAAACTAGATAGAAATATAAAATAACAACAGAGTACATTTGGGCATAGATATTTTTTTCTCTTGTTCCCAATGCCATTTTTTTACAATGATGTGCACATGATGCCTGTCTATGCTGCAATGTTGTTTAAGGAAACAACAAGTTGCACTACTCTATTATTTTACACGTTTATATTGTACATTGTCCTACTAATTCCAGGTGCATAGTTGAACATTTGGCCCAAGGTTTTACTATACATTCAAGAGAACATCTAGAAACCAACAATCATTGCACAATGTTCAGGAAGACCACAAGACACACACACACCAAGTATTTTTTGTGCTCAGAGACAAAATACACACGCACACACAGGAGACTGCACCGTCACACTTGGCAGTTGGTGTTAAGTGCAAGAGAGCAAGATACTTTGCTCCAAACTGATTATCACAGCATGATGCGGTGGCCTGTGTCTTGCTTGTGCATGAAAGGAGTTTTGTGCGCCCGCGCGCGTGTGTGTGTGTGTTTGATAGAAAAGTAAATGAATACAAATAAATAAATAAATGTAGTAGTACACCCATGATTTCGTAATGATGGTATAGCCAATACACGACGTAAAAGTTGTCTCCACAATCACCATGGTCACCTGTAGACCCCCTCATTGGCAGAGGTAATAACGACCCCAGACCCAACAAGTTCATACTTATAGTACCAGGTGGATTTTACACGCACGGCAACAAAGTTATATTTAGACATCAAAGTAACTTTAGAGTTATACGCGTGCCAATTGGTGGCGCGAGATATTTCCTAGCGCTTTACTTACAGGTGGAAATATAGTCAAAACACTTTCCATTAGTGAGATTAATCGAAAATAAGACCCTGCATAACTATTCACGCGCCGTTCTTTAAAATTCATTAAATCGTTTTTATCGCTGTTCAATCGATATGCTTTATCCATCACGAAAGCACTGGGCAGGCCAGGCACCCTGACTCGCAACGCGTTAATGCATCTGCAAATCAAATGTTTGAATAATTCTAACTTCCAATTTCAACGAGCAGAGCCAAGGTGCTTATATTGGATCAATCCGTGAATGACATGTTGAACTTTTGGGATTGTCAGATTACAACCGCATCGCAGACGTAATAGCATTTAGCTTGTCACGAAGTTCATGCCTATTACCTAGGTAAATCCAAAACCAATTAGAGCTATTTTGGTTTGGCCGTTGTTGTAGACTTTTAGAGAGAACAGTTACGGTGACTGACACACACGCCAGTTGTGATCGATTGGAACAGGCAGCTGTGTGCATTGTGTACGGCGCTGGTCACTTGCGGCCACTTGACCCGTCAAGGGGCTATCTCTACCTAGTTCAAGCACTAATGTGACAAACGTACGGCCCAGTAGCTACAAGCGTTACATTTTTAAAAAGCCTAAAAAACAAATCTTGAAAGGCATGTGTTGTATTTCTTTAGCATGACGCTGAATCGTGTCGTTCATGAAATTATATTCTACGTTACGCCGGCCTTAATATAAAGCCTCAATTACGCGTCATTCGCAGTTGTCGTTCGCTTTTATTGACCGCCCCTGTGTCTAAAGAATGGCGCAACTTTACGAATAATACGAACAAATCGAAACACCTGACAATTGCAATTGCAAGACGCGGCAACGCCGAAAATTGTCAAATGACTGCGTGCGTTTTCACTATTGAACTAAAGTTCGCTTAGTGCTCACTACTTTCTGTATTGTTTGGAAGCCTTGAAGTGTGCACCTCGTATCCGTGCGCTCCTTCTCACCTAATCAATGCTATGCGATATAACGGTGATCGACAAAGTTTGGGAATTAAATGGGAAGTTTAGGGATGTTACGACCATTTGCACTTGGCTTTCCGTGGCCCATATGAATCTCGACGTTTTTTTACCATGTCAAACAGGCGCATAATCTATACGATGACCTTGCAGCCAAACACACTCTGTTTATTTGTTTCTTGTTTGTGTGACAATAATCATCAGCAAATATGTACTTACAGTGACACGGTATCCGCCGGCAAATCCCGCGGCACCGCCACCAGCCCCAGTCCGCTGCAGTCCACCACGGCCTCCGCGGTACACGTACAGTTGTCCGCACATGACCACGCAGCACTGGACGCTGTTGGGTCCGCCGCTGAGTAGCCCGGTCGGCCGAGAATCAGGAAAGCCACCCCGAGGGCGAAGAGCAGTGCCCGCGGAGAGGAGTAGCAGCAGCAGCAGTACCGCCGCGGCGGCGTCGCCGCTCCAGGGCTCCGCTCCAGGGATGCCGCCATTTTGTATCCAGCGTTTAAATTGTAACGTTTTATTCAGTGTCCCCAAGTGTGTATCATATGCAGTGGCAGCAATGTGTTTAATTTGAGTTATTCAACTATTCAACACACACTCCAAAGTTGGTTACATCGTCGTTATAACGCTGCAAACACGCGCACCAAGTTACTATAGCGAGACATTCGAGCGTGCTATGCGTGCACAGAAGCGCGTTTTGAGTCTCGGCGTTTTGTCATTAACGCATCTGATAACCAGCGTTCATCACAATCTCAATAAGTGTGTTCTTCGTTTGTTACAGTATATTGTATAACGCCACAAACACGCGCACCAACTGCAGTCAACTTTGAAAGACCCCGCGTTCTCTCATGCCATCCAAAATCGATACTCTCATCGCTCAAAGCAAACTTTTCCCACAGAAAGTTGTCCGATAGCATAACAATGATCCAAATGTTTAAAATTGGACCCGGCTGTGGCTATCGGGTCGTTTTAATCCCGGTGCTGGAACTGAAAGAACGTGCCCCGCGACAGAGCTCCATGTTAGTGGGGGACGTGATAGAGGACACCGGACAACTGTTGATTCTTCTTTCGGGTGCTGATATGCCAAAAAGCCGCCACGCGTATCCCACCTCAGTCCACTTAGTCCAGGGGAGCGAAAAGGTTCGACATTAATCCCTCCGGCCTCCGGGGTGGAAGTTGTCGGCTGAAGATCCACCGAGTGATTCGGAATGGAACGTCCCAGGATTGTCCGCTAATAGTGAGCCGGAGCTGGGAGGGTGATTCTCTTGAAAAACCTACTCGTTGCTGTTCTCCCGGCGCGCTGTGTGTTTTGCTCCTCCGGTTTGCGGCTTCGACAGTCCCACAACTTTCCCCGGTGCGGGGGGCGGACGCTGTGTTTGAGTGGAAAGTAATTGGAGCAATAAAAACGCGTTGAAGGGGTTCGTGGTAAACCTCAGTCGGTCCCGGCACTGTAGATCGTAGTAATAACAAGGCAACCCGGGACTGCTGGGCTTCGGTATTACTTTTGTAGATGTGCTGTTCGCGAACGTTTAGTCTAAATGAATTCACCCCCTTCGGGTGAAAGTGAAGACTGTAAGTGTAAAGCATAGATTGTCTATTAATATCAATTGATATTTAATATTAATATACAGTCTGTGGTGTGGAGTGTATTTCCCAAAATATTGAAGTGAAATACTCTCTATAGTTTCTATAGAATTCTATAGTTATTTCGTTTTCATGAGCAAAATCAAAAATATTAACTGAGACAATATGCATTAATGAACATGTATGAAGGAGCTGTTATTATTATTATTATTATTATTATTATTATTATTATTATTATTATTATTATTTTATTTTTCAAAAAAATACATTTACATCTTTCAAATGATTTGAATCATTGAAATGAACTATTTCTGCCATCACTGATAACTTTCCTTTTTTCCCTCTCCCGCAGGCGGGTGGTGAAGCTTCGCTCCCCACGTTGGATGCGCTGCGTGGTCCCGCCCATCTTACTTTGTCATTGGCTAAGCAGTGTATAGTCGTGCGCCCAGCAGCCTGCTGATTGGCCGCTGGCCGCCCTGAAGGCGTAGTGAGCTGCCACAGCCAGTGAGCGCCTGTCACTCAGCGGAGGCTGCTAGTCACGCCCAGGTTTCCCACCCTGGGTGCGAAAGCCGCGCCCGCGCGTTCACTCTCGCTGCTTCTAAAAGGTACAAACCGCCTTGTAAAACATAATTATACACATCCGAATTACTGTAATATTAGCCATTCATGTTGTGCAAATTAGGCACATGATCCATTTAGAAAAATTGAATATCCCATTGTGCCCTGGGCTTGGGAAAACTATGGACAATTATTACATATTATTACATATACTAGAAATGGTAAGCCATGTGATTATGCGTGTTAATTCATGTTTATTGATTAATAAAATAATTGCACTTTCTATTCTGATACCCATCAAGTGCTTAGCTATTCAGAGCGAAATGCCACACGCACGCACGCACACACACACACACACACACTCAAACTCGCGCGCGCGCAGTGTTCACACAGTTTAAAGCGTGCCCCATAATGGATGCATGATAGCATATAATTCTTCCCAAATGGTGAAGTCACATCCGCCTGTTGTCTCAGAAATGCACATCTGCGATAAATCGATGGGGCCTTTCCCGTTAAATGGGGTGGGGGGCGCTCTTTCAACAAGTGGGCTGCCTGTCTCAGCCACTTGAGGGCCCCGCACCCTATACCTGACATGTGGCCCCAATGTCTACAGCCCATTTTGAAGCGTGTACCTCCAAATTCTAACCATGTATTACTTCATGAACGCCAAACGTGCATTTTTAAGATTCTGAAGTATGTAGACCATGTAGACCATTCAAAGGCGGGGAATTATCAATGGCACTTGATAATTATAGAGCAATCTCATATGATCAGGTGAATGACAACAGAGACCTTAATAATAAAATAGTAATATAGTAAATACATTGTGTTATTAATGCAATGCTTTACATTGTACAATTATTTGGTATATTATGTTTTTAAAAGTTGAATTGCTCCCTCTGGGCTGTGGCTCCCACAGCCTTTATGCGCAGCTGCATTGCCCCCTGGAGGCGTCATACTTTAACATATTTTATAACATTTTCTCTTTGCGATTTTACGTTTACAACTTAAAAGTAATTTAATGTTTGCATAATATGAACAATGTAATTGTATTTTTGCATTACTTCTCCGTACATGAACATAGCGCTCGCCTGATCCAGGACTCGCCATTTGCTGTCGAATAAGTGAATAATTTACAAACAATCTGCAATGGCTCCCAATTGTCAATTAAAGCGTTATTTTTAATTAAAGAACTATTCCATTTACATGTAAAGGTGAGACCACTATGATTTTTACAAACTATACCACCCCTAAAAAATACATGTATTAAATCATTTTCTAGTCCCTGTAATTTGTATGGCAAAAAAGTAAGAAAAGAAAGTGCATCACATAAAATAATATTATCATTATACAAGTAGGAATGTGAAATTAAATTTGCATTAAATGATTGACTGATATTAGAATAATATCTGTTAATAGCTGCACAGGCAATGAATGAAACACTTGTATTTAAATTGATTATCATAGATTAAGTAATTTTTTGTGTTAGATAGCAACTATAGACATTTTCTCTTTTGTAGGACACCAGATTGTTACCATCCAGTATCCAAAATGTAATCTTTCTTATCATGCATTCTCCATCATGATGTAAGATTGGTGTCTCGCTTGTGCTAAAAACTCTCTTTCTGGTCCTTATCATCAAGCCTGCAGCAGACATACCTGACTTCAGCAAAATGAGTGTGGTGTTATTCTATTAAATGGCTATGTTCTTTGGCTGTGTTCATGTAGGGTTTACAGGGATAAACTAAACATCAACAATTCTTTGCTGCATGCACAGTCTGCTGTAAAAACTATATTGAGAGGCTATATGTGTGGAATATCAATTTTCGTGGAGTGATCTAATGCTCCTGCAGAGTACCAGGTATCTCAGAGTCACAGGTATTTCACCCCTCAAGCGAAATGTGAATTAGTCTTCACATTCAGAGGTGGTCCAGCTTCAATTTCAGGATGGCCGTTACCACCTACAGCTTTCCGTAATTGTCCAGACCGATCTGCTGCAGGAAATGATACATTGATGAAGCAGCGAAACCTTGAACACCCACCACAATCAGGAAAAAGAGGAGATAGCATCCGGCTATTGTGTTTAATTATAGATCCTGCTTCTCAGCCTTTTGAGAGATGGCTAGTCACTAACTTGAACTCTTGGAAAATGAATACCACAACCAGGTCATTGTTGATGCCAATCGTGCCACCACCTCCTGAGAAGAGTCAAAGTTTTTGCTTATGGTCCAACCGCAGTTCCAGACTCTTTCTTCAGCAAGGAAAGGCAGTTGATTTGATTGATTTACCCTTGGTTGATAGTTGACCAGTTGATAAGAGATTGGTCATGGTGTATAGCAGGAAGCTTAGCAAGCCTCCCAGAGCTACTTCCAGTAAGCCTCTGCTTCTTTCACCCGTTCTAGGGGTTTCCAATTCCTGCCAAAGGACTTACTTGTCCATGGACAGAAGTGTATATACTGCCCTGCCTTGGTTGCCTTGAATTCTTCCATGACAGCAGAAAATGGTAATCATAGAACCTTCACCGTAGAAGTGAGGGTTCACTGAGCTGAATGCTGGAGATACACCAAGCCATTTCCAGATGAGCCTACTGCAGACTTTATCCACTGCCACATCTTTTGTCAGTGGCCGAAACGGACACTGGTCTCCTCAGTTTAATTGTCATTACCTCATATTATATAGGGTGGGTTGCCCTAGTGTGGGTCCTTTTTTGGAGCTTCCTAATGTGGGGCAGTCAGTTGCCTAAAGTGGAACAGTGAAATGTAGTGTTGACCAGTTGAACTTAATGTTCGACACATTACCATAGTTTGCTTTTACCATAGTTTCACTGACATTCATTAGTTTAGGGTGCGTGCCCCACATTAGGCAGTGGCAATCCACCCTAATTATTTTGTTTCCTTTAATTTTCAGAATCATAACTCAACATTGACAAGTGCACAATTGGGCTCTCTGCCAAGTTTCTCGCAAAGCACACGCTCATGATTTGCTATCATTGTTCCTAATATATTGTTCCTGACTGGCATCATTGCCGCTTTGTTTTTTTTGCTATCGGATAGCCTGGATTTCTGCTACATACTGCTGTGTATATTGTTATTCTAAAGTCTTTCTCTTTGTGTTCTGCATGTTAGATATGTGCTTTTTGTGCTAGAACATGTCCATTTGCATGCAGGTGTTGCAATGGCGCTATTCTCTGGTGGACTGCCATGTCATGGTCATCACATATAAATAATTTCTCTTAGTTATTTGAGCCATTTATACCATGTCAGTCGGCTGTGATATTGGTCTAAATATTATGTCTATTGCTGAGCCTGGTCCTTGCAATGGGCTGGGCCTGACCAGATATCAGGGAACGTTTAAAAATAAGCATTAATAAAATAATTTCAACAACTTTTTAAACAAATATAATACTACTTTGTATTATATTTAATATAATCAAAAATTGTAATGTGTTGCAATTATAGACAATTGATCAAATACAGGTAGCTGTCACAATGTATCATATGATGGACACATTATTTGATTAAAGTTTAGTTTCCAGAATCAGGAGGGGCTGATTTGCCACAGATTTTTGTAGTGCCCACTCTTCTCACACACATTATATTTGTATCTTGTTCACTGCATAGCTATAGTTGGGGAAAGAAGGATGAAAACTTGCAGGTAGAATATGTTGTACCCCTGATTCATGTTTGTCAATGTGATTCTGATGAAGCCAGTACTTCACCAGTACTTCCCAAAAATGGCACTGTTAAATAATGGTCAGAGACAGCTGAAAGCAGGTGTATATGTTTCACTTTCTCGTCTCTTTTTCACTCCATCCATTTTCGGACCATGGCTGCAGACAGACAAACTTGACTTGACAAAGTCAAACTGCACATTTGACATTAAATTAATTTTGACTTGACTTGACAAACTTAATTTATTGTCAAATGTGCAGTTGTCCAAATCCAATATTCGTAGAAGGTATACAATAAATGTTGCATGCATAATAATAGTGCCGTGACATGCTAGTTTAAGAATTCAAACAAGATTCAATGCTGGGTGAAGTTAGTCATCTTCTGTTTATTTTAGCCGATGAAGAAAATAACTGCCGTGTGTTGTCATAAACCTGTTGCGAATGTTGGCACGTACTGTATGTCTAAGGCGCATTACTAATCCAGCAAACAAAACAGACTGAAGTAAAAGTATCATTTCCAAAGTATGATTGTGAGTCACTTAAAAAATAATCTCACAACCACAAGTCAATTCTCCCTTATGGACATTGGCACACACAAATTAGTTTGTTGCATAATAATGCGCCACCCTTTATTGCGGCGTGGCATACGATAAAATAACAAAGCTGAACGGCAGGTTCATGACAATATGCCAAACAACTGCTGTAACTTTACAATGGCATATTCAACAGAATTCCAAAAACAGGCAGTTTCAAATGGCGGCTTACAACAAGAGTGTCTGTTGACCACCCTGACAGAGCCAGTGAGCTGTGTGATATGGCTGTGCAGACCACCCCAGCAGCAACAGCCCTATTGTGCCGGGCAGGCCAAACTTCATAGAGTTACGGGAGCGGGTCGCTACGTCAGAGCTCCACTTTGTCAGCAACTAAGCAGTCGCTAGAATCTGCTTTATTTGCCATTTGCACATACAGAGTAGAACACACACATGGAATTTTGGTTGGGCGCAGCTCACGCTAGTAAAATACTGTAGTGAATGCACACGCGGTGCATTCTGGGCCGCCACCGTCTGCGGTCCTCCATGTGACTGCACGCCTCTATATAAAGAGTTAGAACGAAGCTTGACAATGACTGGGCTCAGTTATTGGTAGTTCCTCTTTCCCCAGCTCCTCCACGAGGGGGCGCTTGCGTTACAATACAATACAATGCAAAAAAAGCATTGATACCATAATAGGAAATGTTGGTCACCAATCAGGTGTGTAAAGACTCTTTATTCTTCAGTGTTGCCTACTACCATGACCATTGCTGCACAATGCCCCCAGTAAACCCCCTGTGCGGGGAAATAAACTGGATTTTTAATCCAGTGGTTTGTTATAATGTTGAGTGTGTGCTTGGGTGCCCAAAACATTTATCAGGCATATATAAGAGTGTCTGAGTGACTGCAGCAAACAAACATATTAGTTAAACGTATTGTGTAAAAATAAATTGTTTACTCCTGACCGCTCACCGAAATGCATTAGGAATTCATCAGTAATTCACCAGGAGCTGAGATTAGTTGGAAGTGACTGGATTCAGCTTGCACAAATTGAATAAATAAATAATGGATAAAACACATTTTTAAAAATGTGTGCAGCTAGATTGTAGCCTGAAATGCTGTAAAATGATGCTGATGACCTTTAAATAATGAATGGAAAAGACATGTTTGGACTACAAAGGCCCAAAGCTAACATATTATGCCTGTATCAATACATTTGTATTTGCTGTTTTCATAGTAAACAATATTTGTCAGTATATTTATTTAAATGATTTGGTCACATTTTCTTTATCTTTTAAGAACATACACATACAAGTAATTATGATTTAGAAATTAGCCATTTCTCTAGCAGCATGTGAGAAAAGAGTGCAGGGCTTCATACTGCAGCACGCCTGTGTATTTGATACGCATTTTGGAGGGTGACACGTTCAAAATGTGTATTCTGTGCTAGTGTTTCTGTAAATGTGTATTCTTCAGTTATTTTTTCCTTATGAACCAAAAAATACATACTTTCAGCCAAATGGAAGAAGCATCAATTCATTGATTTGAATGAATAAAGTATCAATGAATTGATAAACAATGAATAAAGTATCTATCTATCTGTATGTATAGATAGATAGAGAGATAGATAGATAGATAGCCAGTGAGACATAATTTTGAGTAAATTATTTCCAGCCTTAGTTCAATTATTTTACTATATTCAGGCCAGTGATGTAAATAACAGTCAATGTGGTCAATGTTATCACTATAAGATTTTCAGTCCATTCACAAATTAGTATTTAAGGAATGCCTGTAACAACCCGGTATGTGGCTGTGAGGGACAGTAGAAATCAGTGGTTAATAAAGAATAATATATGGTGTCGTGCTGTCCATTGAAAGCGCAGATAAACACATTTCATACTGCCAGCAACAGTGTATGAGATCGATTTCATTTACACACTTGCACGTTTTCCATTCAGGGAATAACTGAAACAATTATTTAGTTAATTGATAGTTGAATGAATACTACAATATTTAGCATAAATATCAATGATACAAGAACCAAGTGAAGACATCGTGAGTGATCTAGATGTGTTTAAACGACAAATTAATTAATTAGATGATTTAACATTTTAAGAGAATTACATGAATCAGGTTAGTTTGCAAACCAAATCAAATATAAGCAAATATTACTAAAGATACATAGACACATTTCTCCCAATGTTTGTGATGAAGTAAATGTTAATGTCATGAATGTATTCATCAGTTTGATACATTCATTTGTTACCAGTGGCAGTTATAAATGAGAAAAAAAAACCACCCTACTGAGAAACGTGAGGGGTGTGTCCGGTCACATTTTTTGATTTGACAGACATAGTAGATGTGAGTCACCACCTATTATCACAATTAGGGTGGATTGCCAAAATGTGAGGCATTTTTTTGCAACTTCCTAATGCGGGACAGTCACTTGCCTAAGACAGGACAGTGAAATGTAGTGTTTACCAGTTGAACGTAGACACATTATCATAGTTTGCTTTTACCATAGTTTCACTGACATGTATTCATTTAGGGAGGAGCCAGAGCCACTGGAGCTTAGGTGTCCCACTTTAGGCAGTTGCCCACATTAGGCCAATCCACCCTATGCCAATGATTTTGTCATACCATCCGTCATCCTACATCTTTTGCAATGGATTATCTCTCTACACTCACTACTCAACTCTTTTGCCTTGGGTCGGACACAGTAGGCACTGCTGTGTCATTATTGTAACACAATAATGACACAGCAATAACACTGAAATAAAATGAAACAATAAAATACGTTTACGTATATGCTTATTATGGGTATTATGCAATATTAGGTGATTACAATGTTGATTTTTTTGCATTGATGTAATTCAAGTGGCTGTGTATGTTGTGCTGATGCCGGTGCTCCACATCTTCTTACACCTGAGTTCTGTCATAGTCACAAGCGTTTTGGACTCCCAGCTGTGTGCTCTGTCCGACACGACTCAACACCGTTCTCTAGAGGATTTCTTATGTAGCCTTCATCCGTAATGAGGCCAGAGGCATAAACACAGGCTCCAGGAGCAACGTCTGGAACGGATAGATGAATTTTGTCCGGCCCCGAAGGGTATAACGAGGGCCTAATGTGCTGGACCCGGGTCACTCGAGTCGTAACAAACAAGGCCACTGAGGCCTGCTTCGGGAAGACCTCATTTAGCCATAATGCACTGTCTATCAAAGGCAGAACATTATGGAACTTAATACCTGACGCTGAGTCCTTGTTCAGCATCTTTTAAAAGTAGTATTAAATCTTGGCTCAAAGCTGACCAAACATGTAATCATACCTAAGTCCAGTAATGCCTTTCTTTAAGCATTCAAGTCCGTCTTCTTTAAAGATTACTGTTTTTTTAATGTACATGTGCATTTAACCTAGCTCATGGTTGTCTGTATAACATCAAGCCTGCCTATATTGGCCTACAGATGGAAATTAGCCCCTGGGCTATAATCTGGCAAATTTAAACATACAAATGTATGTGTTCATTAATGTGCACTGTCCTGAGTAAATAAATAAATAAATACATAAATAAAATAAATAAATACAAAATAGAATGAAGTGAACCCTGACCCTCCACCCGTGATCTCACCATGTGACACTGGAGGTCCAGAAAGAGTTTGAGCTAAATCAAATCAAAGTCCAAGTCTCAAGTATAGAAAACCTCCAGTCACGTCTATGCCAATTCAATTAAAATTTTGAGTCGTTCCCAGTCATTTAACTGTCACATTCACACAATTTGTGTTCATATATTCAAATATTATGTGCAAATTATTGGTTGTATTATTATTAAAAAGTGTTATGCTTTATGTTATTATAGTAATTCGGACTGCCACGTCCATTTGGAGAATGTCATCATTGGCCTAACAGTAATTACATGAACACATTTTCTTTTTGTGATTGTTATTGGTTTGGCTTGCTGAAATTTCTGAATATTGCTAAAAGGTTAAGTCAAGACTCAAGTCAATCAAATGCAACTGTGCAATAGTCTAAGTCTTTAGACTGATGGTACTTGTCAGGCATCAAGTTGTCATTCTTTTTCACTCGAGTTGGACTGAAGTCCAAGTCATGTGACACAACTCCCCTCGACATTAGGAACTGCATATATGCATCAAATGGAGATGTTGTACATACTAATACTAATACTAATACTAATACTACTACTAATAATAGACACTATAAATATGTGAATTGCAAGAGATTCAAGCACTCTCTAATCACACCTCATATCGTGCGAACCTCCTGCTTAAGGCCCCTGCGGCACTCAAGATTCAAAATTCTGGCTGCGACAAATCACTTATTGGTCTCTCCAAGCATTCTCAGTCATGTTGGGATAAGTTCCCAGAATTCTGTGTAATTAATCACCATGCTAGAGGTGTTGTGAATGTGTGTGTGTGTGTGTGTGCATGTATGTGTGTGTGTGAGTGAAGCGAAGGATCTGTGTGCAGTTTTGAAGGAACAGGTATGTGTATTCCGCACACAGCAGACATTCACACCTGGATCACTGCAGGCAAGTTTGTCTTTGCTGGTCGTCTTCCAGTCAATAGACGATCTCGCATTGCACACACTGTGTGTGTGTGTGTGTGTGTGTAAGCCAAGCCAGTGCACCCAGGTGAGGCTTCCACCCCCCCTCCC
>OMKY01209727.1:0-11351 GCA_900302395.1 Bregmaceros cantori | reverse complement strand
CAGGAAGATTAACACTTCGCCAAGAGCCAACAGCGTCTGGCTTTTGGAAGCCACACCTTACAACCGTCTTTGTAAACCATTGTATATAAACCCGGACTCTGCATTCAATCTGGGCCATTCAATGTGACTTGCACACTTTGGGTGGTCCGCAGAGAGTTGCTTCTCTCTGTGTTACCTGTTTGTTATTTTTGGAACTTCTGGAAAAAGCCAATAAACTATTGGACTTTGTTCTGAGCTGGACATCTCATTTTCCAAGCGGAACCGGTATGTGATCTCTTTACTTGAATGTGTTTCTAAATTGATATTATGTTGCCTAGCTTGGTGCCTATCCGTAGAATAATTAATGTATCCTGACTGCTAAGTTAAAACACATTCTATCAGAAATTTCCCTCCACAGCACCAATGTTCTGGGAAGTCTCCTCAGACACCAGTTCCTTGGCCCTCCAAGGGGTCTGTCTGATGGGTGTGCACTTGTGTGTCTGTCTCCAGGGTCGTACGGTGACGGATTTTGATGAACCCCTCAGGATAGAAGAGGACTCGAGCTGGACGTCTCCACAAACGTAATGTCTCCCTCTCAGTTCTTTGCCAGTGTGTTGGTGACTGTGTTGTTGAAGGTCAACCAGAACTCAATACGTCTTGTTGTCTTCTGAGCAGGTCCAAGTTGGAGTGCGGCACTGAGCTCCACATCGATGTCATCAACCAGCTGAAAGAAGCTGTGGAACTGCTGCAGGATCCCAACCGGTCAGAACTTCACTCTCACTAAACAATAATGAAACCATGGCTAGAGAACCAGTACCACACAGAACCAGTACCATACTGAACCAGTACTGTACGTCTCTACTTAGGCTTGGTCAATATATCAATAATATCACATATTGTGATATCTTGAAATATCAACAATCAAAATCTACATTTTGGTCTACAACAATACCAGTTTTATAAGGCATTTTGGAAAGACAATCTGTCTTAGAAAATGAAGACCCTCTTCTTCATATTATAAGGAGTTTTAAAAATACTTTGTTCAGAATGTTAGGTGAACTTTCAAACAGTGAAAATTGCAAGAATTTAATTAGCAATGTGACTGTGTGTTCAAAATTCAATTCAATTACGTCCAATTCGCTGCAGAGACGTGTGACGTGTTGCTGCAACCTGACCAGAGCGTCTTTTGCGACGAGTGCGCAAAAGATATTTTCCTTGGTGACCACGTTTAGCTTCTCAAGCACATTATCACGTTGTGCGGGCGGACGAATGGACAAATTAGAAAGCAGAGACCCTATTATTTAGTATTTGGTGTTGTGTGTGAATATCATATATTGTGCATTTCCCTGATGATACAGAGGAATCTGTAATATTATTGTAACTACAGGCATGGTTAAAATTAGTCATTTTTAGACATTTAGACATTAGACATTTTCCCTCCAACTGTCTTTTATCCCTATATAAAATCAACATTACATATTGATAACAATTTCAATGAAAACAACATGACATTTAAATGTAGTGTCTGAGTGCCATTATTCATATACTTTCCATGAACCAGGTGTCTAATAAACCTAAGCAAATGAACACCATCAATATGTGGCATCACCTGAAAAAGACTCACCCTGTTCTAAATGACGATGCCATAGAAATGACTACAACACTAAAAAAGTGTAACTTCTTCCCAACCCTGTTAACAAGCTGCTTGACAACTGACTGACAGTCAATTGTCACTGACTGACTGTTTTGTTTCAGGTTCTTGCTTTCTTTTACAGCAGTCTATTTAAAACCTTTCTATTTTGGTAAGGTATTATTGTTAATGTTGTTGGTAAGAGTTCTGTGGAAGACTCCAATTTAATCTTATCACTATCTCTCTCAATAAAGAATGAAAAATTGTGCTTGAGGCCAAAAAAATAACTTGATACAGTAATTGAAAAAAAAAAATGTCTCCTTGTGCTTCAGGTCAGTGAAGACAGACCGAGAGTCTGGAGTTCAGCTCTACCCTGTAGACTTGGTGACCTCGGAAGACCACTTCAAGTAAGGGCGTCAAACTGCATTTTGAATTTGTCGCGGGTCGGTTACTGATTTATAGATTTCCCACGGTTGTATTGTGTTGTATTGTTGCGTTTAGAAACCGAGACACATTTGTAAACAACTCCACGTGTATGCTGCAGTTCAGTGGCGGATTCTGGTCTTTCAAGGAGGGGAAGCCCAATTTGTCGTCCTGCATTATAAAACGTGTTTATTTACAGGTAACTCTGCGTTTGTTTTTAAGAAAATGCTCTGAGACCCTGTCGTACCAGCTTGGTGTCTTTTCCAAGGACTTGACCAGTGTCTGCTCAATGGCCAGTGGAGCTAGGCAGCTTAAACAGCCTTGGCCCATTGTGTTGCGGATTCTATCTGCGGATTCTATGCGCAGACAAATGACTGTGGCTGTCGGTGTGGACGCGGGGCGTAGCTACCCTCCTAAGCGGATCAGGCGGGTAGCCGCCTGATCCGCCTAGAAGGGTAGTCCCAGCACCGCAGCAAAGGAGGATTCTGCGCCTCGCCTCTGCTACCGGCCTGCTACGCCCCGCGTCCAAACTGACAACTCGCCTCACCGCAGCACAGCAAGCAGGACACGCCCTGGGAATGGCTTTCCGCGCGGGGAGAAGTTCCGTTAGCGGATTAACAATCGACTAAAATAAATTAATGCAAACATCACAAATGTTTGCAGATCGGGTGACAGCAAAGTGCGCAAGCTTCTGACAATCTAAACACGACGCACAAACACGTGAGCAAATAAGCACAGAAAAAGCGCAGCTGATCACAAGATGCATGTGTGTGTGGTGTTGATAGAGGGGACATAATATTGTAGTTCACTACAATATCTACATTCTATTATGCCACACCGTGCCCATCCTTCTCTTTCTCCCTTTTTTCCCCCTGTGTGTGTGTGTGTGTGTGTGTGTTTGCACGTGTATGTGGGGTCTGTAAAACAGCTGATGGTTTACATACTATATACGTAGTTAATATACTTGCATCTGATTGGACCATGCAGACACACCTCTGGAAATGAAGCGCCTAATAGGCTATGTGCTATGCGTTTGAAAGAAGAATGTGTTTGACGCATGACATCATGCATGCACACACACACACAGAAAAAGAATATGCGGCACAAACGACAGGTGATTCCAAAATTGACACCGCGTTCCATGAGGTCACTGATAATTGTCAGTGCACCGAGTCCCCCTGCACAACATAAACCTGCATTGGGTGTCTGCGGCATGCACGCCAACTCTGCATCCACATGGATCTGCATCCACCCGACAAAAAGTCACGCCCATTCCCAATTTTCCCATGTAAGTTAATGCCCATCGCTCTTGGACGCCGGGCGATGACTAAATTCAACATGTAAACCAATCGCTGTGCAGTTTCAATGTGTCTCTTTTACATTCAGCGTACCATATCATGCTTTCCCATTGAAGCCCCATTGACGTAGCGCAGTCCAGGGGCGTGACAAAGCCTATCATTTATGCATTTCACCGTATAAGTTCAGTGGAGCTGGTTACAACCCACTCTTCCAGCGCTGACACAGAGCGCCACAGAGAGAATGAGAACATTCATTCATTCAACATTAGTGATAAAAAGCGATTATGAAGAAAAATGTAGCCCACTGTAGCACATATTTAGTCAATGACATGTACACACTACAAACAGTAAATTTGACCATTTCTTTTTCTGACATGTTAGGGGAATCTGGGCTTCCCTTGCAGTCTTAAAGCAATCGCCCCTGCTGCAGTTGCTTGCTGATTGGATAAATATTCATCCATTCAGTAGCGGGACAGAGAAAGGACATATGGATAAGCATTAGAGCAGCCTTTCGGCATGGGAAATTTCTCTTTTGTTTGTGTTTGCATGAGCATGTGTGTGTGCAGTGTGCTCGCTCCGGACCTGCAGTGCTAAACGACCCGTATCCTTTGGGAGCGATTCATATGTTCTCAGAATTGTTGTTTTTTCATCGTTATAATATTTATTAGACAGGATTAATCGGAAACAGGGTTGAAGAAATCGGGGGAAGATATAGCGGAAGGAACTACCGACAAAGGGAGGAGAACTCGCGACACCGTGGACATTAGGACCACAGTGCAATTACAATGTACTGTGGTCTGGGGGGCGCGATGGTGCAGCGTCTTTAAACATTCAGCCAACGTGCCTCCTTTAGAGTTTTAGAGATCTGTGTCTGTGTGTGTGTCTTACTGAGTGTTCTCTGTGTCAATGCAGTGGACAGGATGATGAGGGCTCGAGAACACCGAAGGTAATAAACTAGTAATAACATCAGTAATAACACTAGTAATAATGCTAGTAATAACACTAGTTATAACACTAATTATAACACTAGTAATAACACTAGTAATAACAATACTAATGCATCAAACTATTCATTCATCTATTTGATTTGTCTGTTTTAATCATTGATTATTCAGCCACTTTAACAAGGCAGATCTGTTATTTCTATTTCTTCCTTTAAATTGGAAATTATTATTGACCTGAAATATTATTAATATTGTAAACCTTTATTGCAGATTGTGCACCACCATTTCCATTTTAGCATTTACAGCCTACTCTCCCCTGCTAGATTATAACATTGGTTTTTCACCCGAGCAGAAGTTATTATGTTTATGTCATTGTTTATGTTGTTGTGTGTTTTGTTCAGTATGTAAAATAATGAACAGGGTGCATTCGAATGGAGGAATGCCCATTAATTAATCAAGTTAGTTGATTGTTTATCATCATAGATCAGTTGCAGCTAACTGTAATATGTCATTATGGTGGATTGCCCTAATGTGGGCCATTTTCTGCAACTTCCTAATATGGGATAGTGTAGTGTTGAACAGTTGAACTTAATGTTAGGCGCATTACCATATTTTGTTTTTACCATAGTTTCACTGACATTCATTAGTTTAGTGAGGAGCCAGAGCCACAAGAGCTTAGGTGTCCCACATTAGGCAGTGTCCCACATTAGGACAATCCACCCTGTCTGTAAGATGAGCTGTGTCTTGTGCACAGTTTCATGCTCAGGAAACGAGGCGTTCACAGACAGGAAGTGAACCATTCAGAGGTCGAGGGAGGGCTTCCTCGTTACCACAGAAACAGGCCTGAGGTGCTGGGAGATAAAATCAGCTTAATGAGGAGCCTGAGCGCCCTCTGGTGGTTATTCTCTGTTCTTCACTATCACGTCGGGCTCTGTAGTTTTTTGAAGTTATTTTTCCAGCTGTGTTTCAGCTGACAGGAACAAAATGAACCATTCCGGGAACAATATTTTTTGATTTACCGGTTCGGGAACCTCAATTCATTTTTGGAACTCATAAGTGGAAACCGATTGGGAAAAAGTATCGGTTCAAAGCCTGGGTTGCAACAGATCTGTAATTATTTTTGCCACAGTGCGTACAACTTAGTCTGACTGAGCTTCTTCTTCTTCCAGGATTCAGAGCTCAGTTCCCCGTCCAGCGAGAGAGGAGTGTTGTCCTCAACACCATTTGGCCTGAAACCGCGTTCAGGTGAGTGACCTCATTAGCACGTTGGATCCTCAGATGTGTGACCGATGTTAACACATTAGATCTTCAGGTGATGGACCTTGTTAGACCTTCGTATGCACCAATTCTAGACAACAGCTGTCAGGTGGAGCCAGCAAGTGGTATGAGGGGAGGTCATGGAATGGATTAGTGAACAGCGATGATCTCATACTGATGATTGATGATGATGATCAATAAAGCCATCTTAATCGGAGATACTATTGGAGGTCATCAGAGCTTTGAACTGTTTAGTTTTCCCAATCAGTTCGTTCGGAACAGAAACTGAATTACAATGTTTCTGAGTTCCACCAATAACTTGATGTTCCCAAACCGGTTACAACAAAAAAATGATTGTTCCCGTAACTGTTTATTTGAAAAAGCTCGTCCCGGGCATGGCTTGTAAGGGAAGCCACGCGGCAGCAGAGTCTGGCGGAGTACTGGACAGCTATGGGACAGACCCCGCCGTGTTTCAACAAAGTATTAACTGGTTACGGTTATTTTTAAGTGTTCCTGTTCCAGAAGATAAAAAAAAAAACGTTTCCGGTTTAGTTTGTTTCCTGGAAAATACATGTAATTCCTTGAACCGGTTCAAAGCCCTGGTGGTCATTGCGGCATGACCAACCATTTCATCGCCCCTTTCCAATCCTAACTCACACACACACACACACACCACAGACTATAAATACAACCTATGCATTATGCATAACACATTATGTACATATGTGTTATGTAGCCTCGTGCCACAACAGAGACCGGTTGAATGCTGAAGCAGTGCATGAAACATGTTGTTCACACCAAAGGTTAATTATGACCTGCCACCGGCCGGTACATTCATTTCACTGTTTTATTGTCATCTTGTCCGGTCTCTGTGTGAAACTCATGCTGGTAAACGATAACAACAGGGATATCCAAAATCCAGTCCTCTGATCGTGTTCTGGCCCATCAAGATGGGGCGAATACTCTGCTTTGTCTCAGTGTAATGGGTGTAAAATGGCACCATGGGGTGCTGCAGGGTAAATGGCACACACAACGCATGACCGGTTAGATTCAGATCACGTGGGAAAGTGAGTTCCCAGAATGCAATGGGAGCAGCAGCGGCTGGAATAGGAGTACCATGACTGCCCAAAATTGCACAAGAGGGGACTTTAGAAGCAGACGATTGCCTCTGGTAATTGACTGAAATTGAAAGAGTTGGAATCAGGAAAAGGTGATCAGAATATCTCCAACCAAATTGTGTTGTGGCTATCAGTAACAAGTTCATTGTATTGTGGCTAATGATAAGAAGTCCATTGTGTTGTGGCTAACGGTAACAAGTCCATTGTGTTGTGGCTGACAGTAACAAATCCATTGTGTTGTGGCTCGCAGTAACAAGTCCATTGTGATGTGGCTCACAGAACAAGTCCATTGTGTTGTGGCTAAAAGTAACAAGTCCATTGTGTTGTGGCTGACAGTAACAAGTCCATTGTGTTGTGGCTAACGGTAACAAGTCCATTGTGTTGTGGCTCACAGTAACAAGTCCATTTTGTTGTGGCTAACAGTAACAAGTATATTGTGTTGTGGCTAACAGTAACAAGTCCATTGTGTTGTGGCTAACAGTAACAAGTCCATAGTGTTGTGGCTAACGGAAACAAGTCCATTTTGTTGTGGCTAACAGTAACAAGTCCATTGTGATGTGGCTCACAGAACAAGTCCATTGTGTTGTGGCTAACGGTAACAAGTCCATTGTGTTGTGGCTCACAGTAACAAGTCCATTTTGTTGTGGCCAACAGTAACAAGTCCATTTTGTTGTGGCTAACAGTATTAAGTCCATTGTGTTTTGGCTCACAGTAACAAGTCCATTGTGTTGTGGCTAACAGTAACAAGTCCATTGTGTTGTGGCTAACAGTAACAAGTCCATTGTGTTGTGGCTAACGGTAACAAGTCCATTTTGTTGTGGCTAACAGTAACAAGTCCATTGTGTTGTGGCTCACAGTAACAAGTCCATTGCGTTGTGGCTAACAGTAACAAGTCCATTGTGCTGTGGCTCACAGTAACAGGTCCATGGTGTTGTGGCTAACAGTAACAAGTCCATTGTGTTGTGGCTAACGGTAACAGGTACATTGTGTTGTGGCTAACGGTAACAAGTCCATTGTGTTGTGGCTAACGGTAACAAGTCCATTGTGTTGTGGCTAACAGTAACAAGTCCATTGTGTTGTGGCTAACGGTAACAAGTCCATTGTGTTGTGGCTAACAGTAACAGGTCCATTGTGTTGTGGCTAATGGTAACAAGTCCATTGTGTTGTGGCTAACAGTATCAAGTCCATTGTGTTGTGGCTAACGGTAACAAGTCCATTGTGTTGTGGCTCACAGTACAAGTCCATTGTGTTGTGGCTAACAGTAACTGAATGACTGATCGCTGGCTATTTTCAGCAGCTCTGCTGTCAGCAGCTGATGCTCCACACGAGCTTCCAGGCTCGACCAGCTGACATTCTCTGATGTGACTCTTTGTATTTGTTCTGATAACCGTGTGTGTCGACGTGGAAAAGGAAATACATGTAGTGTATGTCAGGGAGATTTTGTGAAAATTCGGCAGTTTTTTGTGATACCCACCCATGTTCTGTAGGCTATAATTGAAGAATAGAAACAGGTAGCAACTGGTGTTTTTATGATAAAGGAGAGTCTGAAGTTTCCTTTGCAATGTGTTTTGTTGACAAGGATGCATAACTTAATTTTCTATGGATCTTGAAAAAACGCATGTTGAAAAAAGCCCTGGCACTGGGATGTGCAGAATTTGAAAAGTGCTGACACAGAATGGGTTAATCCATGTAACAAATGATAACAGAGGATGGCTGCTGGCAACTACAAAGTACCACTGGCATTCAATGACAAGAAATTGGAACGACAAGTTGCAAAAATTAGGAGTAAATCTAACGTTTGGTTACCGATCAGTTCAACTAAAAACAATGCCTTGTACTGAAATATTATTACTCAGACAGTTTCACTTTTGTATGTGTGTGTGTGGATCTGATGATATTGGAATTAGTTTTATTAGCGTGCATGATACAAAGTTCACCAACACTTGAAATCACTCCTGGTTGGCGACCGATCAAAACATATTGTTTTAGGGCTTTTCACTCCAGAAGCAGGCAAAGTACTCTTCATACACAAGTCATATGCATAGTGAAGGGTGTAGAATTATGCACAGGTGAGCATGTGTTGTGTGGCTCTGTTTCTGGAGTCTTTGATGGTGAACCAATACTTGTTCAGGACCAAAATGTTTTTTTAATACAATATGTGTTTGCTGCTTGGGCGCTTTGTTTTCAAGAGCCGGTCCTGTGGCCGCTATACACCTCACTGTTCTATAACCACTTACTGCACAGCTAGCCTGGCGCCCAACTCGTTCTGCTTCTTTGTGTGTAAGGAAAGATGAGTGCGTATCTCCCTCTTTCAGCACAAATGGCTCTGGGGAAAAGAAATATGGTGTGAAGATACAGGCTGTATCCGAAATCGCTTCCTACGCCCTACATAATCCACTCACTTATAGTGCACTCAACAGCAATAAGGTCATTACTGTTGAGATTTCGGACACTAGAGTCGTCACCTTCAAAATTATTATAACATTATGAAATTCATCAATCATCACAGAAAGTCAAAAGTACTTACATTTATAACTATTTGTTGTGGTCATTCGTTCTTGACATGTCTCTGTTTGTTTAGGTCATTTTTAATGCATCTTGCAATGTATTACGGGATACATTGCTGGGTCTAGGGTACATCGATGCTCACTTTTCACAGTGCATTGTGGGATACTTGTGCACTACATAGGGTACATGGACACCCCTACAAAGTTGCATGCACCCCGCCATATAGGGGATAGGGAGCGATTTCTGACACAGCCATAGTCTTTGTCTTCTCTTCTGGAGTGTTGTGTTGTAAACAGGTGCTAAAAAATAAAAATATATCATTTTTGGGGGCCAAGGGTTTGGCCTGGTGCAGCCATTGGGCTAGGACTGGCCCTGGAACAGAGAATGCTGTTTTAGTACTGTTTCCAGAGCTGATGGTTTATTGATGACCACACACGCTTTGTGGAACATTGTCCAGTGGAGCGCGGCACTGCAACGCCAGGTTTTTATCCGTTCCAGGCTCCGCAGCTCGCGTGACATCCGCGGTACACACAATGGCATCACACGGGGCCGCGTCACGCAGCTGACAGTCATGCAAGCTAGCATCACAGCTAGCATCACACATGGCTAGCATCACAGCTAGCGTCACATATGGCTAGCATCACAGCTAGCGTCACATATGGCTAGCTTCACAGCTAGCGTCACATACAGCTAGCATCACACACAACTATCATCACTGCTAGCATCACATACGGCTAGCATCACACACGGCTAGCATCACACACACGGCCAGCATCACAGCTAGCATCCAACACGGCTAGAAGCACAGCTAGCATCACACACGGCTAGCGTAACACTTGGCTAGCATCACACGCAGCTAGCGTAACACATGGCTAGCATCACAGCTAGCATCACACACGGCTAGCGTAACACACGGCTAGCATCACAGCTAGCATCACACATGGCTAGCATCACACACGCCCAGCATCACAACTAGCATTACACCCGGCTAGAAGCACAGCTAGCATCACACACGGCTAGTGCAGTCGAGGGCTGATGCACTTTGATGCTGAGATGATGAGGTTGAAATGCTTAGCACCAACACCAAATTCACTCACTTACAACTTTCAGGGTTAGACATCCTTCAACGTCTACCCCTGACCTCTTCAACCCCGTTTCCAAATAATCCTGTCAACAAAAGATGGAAAAATGGCACTGACGCCGGAAAAAAAAAATCCAGTTAATCACTGTGTCTGAAATCTTTCCCTATCCCCTACTCGAGCACCTTCAAAATTATTATAACATTGAACAGTCATCACAAAAAGTCAAAAGTAATTACATTTATAACTATTTGTCGTGGTCAGTCGTTATTAGGGGTGCAACGGATCAAGAGACTCACGGTTCGGACCGATCCTCGGATCAGAGCTCACGGATCACGGATTTTTTCGGATCATCGCAAAAAAAAAAGAAAACAAAAAAGACAAGACAAAAATAAAAACACAAGTTTGTCTTTTGTTTATTAAAAACTGTTGAATTAAAATACATTAACTCAACTTAAGTGCATCGGGATAATATATGTTTTAAACATAAATAATATTATTAATAACCACATATTACAAATGTAATAAAGAGAACATTGTTATTTATTTTCATTTGAACATGTATATGTTGCTGCTCTTATCAAAATCATATTCACACTTCATTTATGTGATTCATTCTAACTATTCAGTTGAGAGACACAGACAGACACAGAGACGGGGAGAGAGAGAGAGACAAAGAGAGGCAGAGAGAGAGAGAGGGGAGAGAGACAGAGTGGGGGAGAGAGAGAAGCAGAGAGATCGACAGAGAGAGACAGATAGTGTTGAAATACTCGCGCTACAGCTGGTGACCGCGCGCGCACGCACACACGGGCACACAAACTTGTGTGCGTATACACACACACACGCTCGCGTACACACACACACGCTCGCGTACACACACACGCTCGCTATGACAGGCGGAGTGCCATCAAACAGAACACACAGCCATAAAAACATATGCACACACACGTGCACAAATGCAGACACATGGAAACACACACACACACACACACATTCTTGCACAATGCATGCCTCACACAGTACACAAATTGTGTGATATTGTCAGTTTAGAAGTGTTCCATTACTGGTTTATCCATGGTAATATGCTATCAATCGCCAGCAGATGGCAGCCTAAC